>JAODAL010029049.1:0-52276 GCA_025379985.1 Phyllomedusa bahiana | reverse complement strand
ATGAAGCCCGGTTTCATTTTCCCCAAAATTTTATTTGGTAGTTAAATCGCCCAAATAAAAACCTCATTCGTTTAGCCGCCTCATCTATTTGTCTGAGGAGTACATCTTCCATATGTTCTGTTATATATGGGGGCCTATAGCAGACCCCTATTAGGATTATATTACTGTTGTTACCCCCATGTATATTTACCCATAATGATTTCGCCTGTTCATTACCGGTACCTATATCTTCCCGCAGTGTTGGCTTCAGACAGGATTTTACTTAGAGACAGACACCTCCCCCCTTCTGATGTTTACGGTCACTTCTAAAAAGACTGTAACCCTGCAAGTTAACCGCCCAGTCGTAGCTCTCGCCCACCCATGTCTCAGTTATCCCCACTATGTCAGATTCTTCTTCAGCAATTAATAATTCTAGTTCATGTATTTTGTTGGTCAGACTCCTGGTATTGGTCGGCTGCAATTTAGAGATTTTTCAGTTTTCAATCTTTTAACCCTATCTTTATTAACTATTGCTATCACCCCTTCTTCTCCTACACCCCCTGCTTTATTCCTAATTCCCAGCTCTCTATCTTCACTATCTTGCATGCTATATGTGTAGCTGCTCCTCAGTCCCTGGTTTAAATATTCCTCCAACTTCCTGGCCATTTTGTCCCCCAATACAGCTGCCCCCTCCCCATTTAGGTGCAGCCCGTCCCTAGCATAGAGTCTGTAGCCAAGACAGCCCAGTTCTCCAAAAACCCAAATCCCTCTTTCCTACACCAATTTTTGAGCCACTTATTCACCTCTCTAATCTCCCTCTGCCTCTCTGGTGTGGCTCATGGAACAGGTAATATTTCTGAAAATATTACCCTGGAGGTCCTTGCCTTGACCTTTTGGCCTAAGTCCCTGAAATTGTTTTTAAGGACACTCCACCTACCTCTAACTTTGTCATTGGTGCAAATGTGCACCATGACAGCTGGATTCTCACCAGCCCCACCCAGCAATCTGTCTGCCCGATCCGCGATATGTCGAACCTGGGCCCCAGGTAAAAAACATACTGTTCGCCGATCCCGGTCTTTGTGGCAGATTGCCCTGTCTGTGCCCCTAATTAAGGAGTCCCCAACTACTAGCACCTGTCTTGCCTGACCTGCACTCCTATTCCCCACCTTACTGGAGCAGACAGGGGTAGTGTCTTGCTGCAGCAATGCTATTTCTGAACTGGCATCCCCCTCATCGGGCAATCTTCCAAGTTTGTTGGGGTGTGCCAGATCAGGACTAGCCTGCCTGACACTCTTCCTTCTACCCTTCTTTCTGACTGTTACCCAGCTAGCTGCCTCATGTCCCTGCACCCCCATGCTGCCACTCTCCCCAGCATCTACACCTGTGAGTGATTGCTCAGTGAGCAGCAAACTCGCTTCCACATTGGCAAAGGATTTCAATGTAGCAACCTGCTCATTTATATCCAGGAACCAGGCTTTTAAAAGTGTGCACACATCTCTCACAGCAGTATGGACCCTCGAACTGTTGCTCACGGATGGCATACATAGCACAGGAGGTGCACTGGACGGCATTGTCAATCATCGAACACATGCGGATGTTACTAAAAGTGAGAGATACAGATATACAAAGAAAATTTAGAACAATACTGTCCCTTCTAAACTGCCCAAATCTAAAGTCCAACAATCTTAAGTCCTCATTTTTAAGCCAAAAAATGCACTTTAGACAAGAAAACGCACTCGCACAAAAGGGGAAAACCGCTCTTTACTTACTTTAAAAACCCTTTTTTTCCAAACACTGTCTGCGTGGCAAACCCTACTTCAGAAAAACAAAAGCCATTTGGAAGAATAATGAAAGTTGAGGAAAAAACATTTTAAGTGAATGCATCCCCTGGGGGTGCGGTGTCTACACCTTTAATTTTGCTAATTATATACGAAATTTCCTTTGGTGCAAACAAAAAACCCCGGGGTCTGAAGCCGGGGGTCACCAAACCTGACCCCCATAATAGGTTTATGTCAACAGCCCATAAACCATCACGGTCATGACAAAATTTAAACATCTGCAGGCTAAAGGGAGACCCCAAAACCCTCATGAACCATCACTTGAAAATGCCCCTCTTCTCAAAACTTGCAGGTTTCATGGAGACCCCGACCATGACAGCACGCCCAAAATGACCTCTTCTCAAACGGGCGGGTTTACATGAAGACTCTAGCTCATGCCCTTCACGGGACCAATAAACCCTTCTCACCTCGGGGGGGCTAAAAAAAAGCCCTCCAAGCTCAATGCCCAGCCCACTCCCAAATGACCTTTTCCCCCTTTGGGACCCAGAAGTACCCCCCCGCCCCTTGTGATTTTGTATATAATGATCCGGGCCCCGGCAGATTACATTCCAGTATCATCGGGGGGTGACGGAGGAGATGATGGGGGTTGTTGGCAGAGGTGACTCTTGTGCTGCCCAGTAATTGCCCGGGGTTGTGTAGATTTTCAGAAACCAATGAAAATTTCCGGGGATGGCAGCTTCTCACTCCTCACCCACAGTAAATAACTGCGTTCGCCCTCAGGGTAAAGAGGCCCGAGGGGGTCCTGGACAAGGGCCCCACGGCAGATTTTCCCTAAAGGAGTAACGCGAAAAAGGGGAAATTCTGGGTTTTCTGAACATCATGAGGGAAATTTTGTGAAAAACCCCTTTGTAAATAAAACCCAACTCACGGTCATGGAACGTGCTGATCATTGTAGTGCACCAAGAGCCACATTTATGCTTCAGCCACATCCAGTGGATAATCTGCAGATTGTGCACACAGAATTTCCCCAGCATTCACAGCCGCAGCTACAAGGATAAAACCTCATATAATCCCAACCCCAGCATGGTGTCCACATAGAGACTGATCTGTGCTGTGGATAATAACTCTAGAAGCTAGAAGAAAACTATGGTCCCCGGGCCGCTCTTTTTTTTTTTTCAACCTTTTTCCCCAAGAGGCAAAAAAAAATTAAAAAAAAAAAAAAAAAAAAAAAAAAACTTTATATAATAAAAATTTTTAAATTTGGGAGTAAAAAACTCATGAAAGGCTAAAAAACCAAATTACAAACTAAAAAAAAAAAAACACAAACAAACCTTTTTTGCCGAACCGCCAAAACCTCAGGAATTGGGATTACAAAAATTTCCCGGGAAAAACAGTTTTTTAAAATGTATTCACACTTCTCTTTGGGGGCGGTGAACCCACCAATGAGATTGTGAGCGACAAAAGACCATGTTAGCCCCTAGGAAAAAAAACTAGCCAAAAAAGAAATAGCATTACATTTCAAATCATTTGAAAAAAAAAGGGGGTTTTGGTTTACAGAGAAAGGGTTTTTGGCCCCCAAAACCAACCCGGGAACAAGCTTTTTTTCCCCCAAATGTTATTCTACGAGAGAGAAAGAGCCTAAATTTTAAAAGGGCATCACGAAAAATTTTGACTACACTGAAAGATCTACATCCAAACAGGGGGTGGTAAACAAACCCGGGAGAAAAAACTCGGGCAGCATTTTCATCTCGGGTGGGGCCCATGAAGCCATTTGTGCAGACCCGTCCCCCTTCCACAACAATAATTTAACCAACCCTGAAGAGCTACCTACAAAAAAAAACAGTCTAAAAGAAAGAAGTAAAATTCCCGACCGGCTATATTACAGATCCACAGCTCTTACTTTAAAGAATCATCTGCTGAAAGGGGGGGAAACCCCCCAAAATTACAGACTTAAGAAAAAACTAACTTCTGAAGCCGCTATTTTCAGAAACCCCAAACTCTTATTGCAAAGATCAAACTCTGTAAGAAGCTAGCTTCCCCTCGACCTCTCTCTGTTCGGTTTTCCTCAGGGGGTTTGGGCCCCGGGTTTAATACTCTTCTCTCTATACCCTTCATCTCAGTGAACTCATAGCATCACATATCAGTACCAGTATTTCAGTATCAAATCTACATCTCTGGCCTGGATGTTACCGAGCTACTTCCCAGATCCCAGAATGTCCATCGTCCAAATAATCCTTCTTCTCCTTCTCTGACTTTACCAAAACCCAAAGGGAAAAAGAAGTTTTATCCCCTTTTCCCAACCGACAACCTCTACATCAATACCAAAAAAAAAAAAAATCACAGTCAATGGCTTCATACTCTCCCCATAATCACAAGCCGCTGCCCCGGGATATCGCTCGAAAATTTTCTGTTTAAACCCCCACATCCAATCCAAACCCCCCGGGGGGGGGGGGGGGGGGGGGGGGGGGGGAAACCCAACGAAGGGACCTGACTTTTGGGGGGGGGGAATTTTAGAGGCCGGTATATTCCCCGGGGAATTTTTGGGGTAATAGCTTAGGTATTTAAGGGTGATGGTTTCAGTGAAAGCATAGTTTTATTTATTGTAATTTGTTTTTGAGCAAAGGGGATAGGTTTTGAAAAGGGGACTTGTAATCCCGGGAATTTTTGTTTTAAAACTCCCGCCTGTGTATTTTTAGTTTTTGAGCAGGGGGAGTTGTGTTTTGAGGGGAGGTTGTGTGGTGGGGAAGAGTTTAAATGTAGGTTGGTGGGGGTTTTGGGTTTTGATATAACTTCTGGACTTTTCTTTCTACTTCCTCTTTTTTTCCTCCCCCAAGAAGCAAGGAAAAAAGTTCTGGGACCTCAAAAGGGGAAAAACCAAACACATTTACTCCCCCCCCATCACACACGGGGGGTTTTTACTCCTACCCGGGTACAGTAGTATTGTTTTAACAACTGTATTGTAAATGGGTTTTTACATAGGAAAACCCTTTTTCAAATGAGGGGTGTAAACTGCCCCTCCCCCCCTCACACTGCAGGCTTGGGGGTCTAGCTTCGTCCCAAAACATATACACACAATTCAGTGTTTTCTGACTCTATGGTGGAGCGTGAGGGCCAAAATGTTTTGTGGGTTTGGGGAGAGAAAGCTTTCCCCGAATGGGGAGGGATTTACAGACTTAAGGAGGCGCAGTGACTGAAACAGGACAATCCTGTCATGCGGGATACTGCCCCGTGCGGGTGAACAATTGCTGGGTGCGGGGTCTTAGTTTCTCCCTCTGAGAGGGGGCTGGATATCTGAAATTTGATCACCTTCAAGTGCTGTATACTGGGGCCCGGGGGGTATCACAGGAATGGATACGACCCTGCTATATACAGGCTTTATTTCCTGCTTAGTATTGTGGGGGGAATCACGCAATGAACTCTACATTAGGACGCTACTGACCCGTTTTATGTACGGGGCTTTTTTTCCCTTCTTAGTATTATGGTTTAGTGACATAGAAACCTTACCTCGGGCTGATTCTGACCCGCAATGGCAGGGTACATTCCCCCTTCCTCACATGATCTGGGGTCCTGTTTTTCCTTTTTAGACTGGGGATACATATTTCATGGGCATGCTGCCTATAGCCCCCTTTTGTCTATATATATTTAACACTGATAAATGGGTGATAGGGGGTCCTTGAAGTTGGGGGGATAAATTTTGGGGTTTTTCACAGTGAGGTCCCCCTGGTTTTGGCTGGGGTCTATGTAGGCTCAGCGGGGGCAGTCCTGGTGAGCCATGGTTAAAATTTGCCAGTCAGGAGCCGCGCCAACTGCAGAGAGAGCACCATGGAATCCAGGGGGTTATACGCAGGTCCCAAGGGGCCGATGCGGCATTGGGCGGCCCGCAGCATCAAGAGAGACCCCAGAATTTAAAAGCAACAGCACCCCCCCGGCAGCGGAAAAGGGCACAATGCTCCCAACTGGCAATTTGTTGCTTTGGTTCCTCTGACCGTGAAAGTCTAAGGTTTAAAATGTTCAGAGCAAAGGGTAAAAGGGCGCCAGATCCTTACTTCAAGGGCCCCCTTCCCCCTTCATTGCAAACTAACCCTGCGGAATCAACGAGTAGGGGGGCTTTGGAGTTGGGGATTAACTTTGGGGGTTTTGGGATTTCATCATGGTGATGGTCCCACGCCCTCAGTTTGGGTGTGGTCTGGCGCTGTGGGGAGGCTCGTGCTGGGTGGTGTCCCGGTGAGCTGCTGGTTAACATTGCCGCAATGGTGGTTTCTGGTGCCTCTGAGCCAGTGGTGAAATCGGATAGGGATTGTAAGGGTTGGGTAGTGGATCCGCCGGACCACCGCAAGCGATGGTAAGTGTACTGCAACGCACGCCCAGGAGAAGTCGGAATCTAAGTAGGGCCCCACGTTTTTTCACCAGAGCCCGCCGCAAAGCGCGGGATGGACTTGCTGCGGCGTGAGGGCTACCCAGGTCGTCCGCCCCTGACGTGACCTTGCTTGCGTGTGGCAGCCGAGTGCAGCGGGTGCAGAATCGTGAGTCCGAGAATCGTAGTCGCTTGGCAGCAGGCAGCATGTCACAGCAGAGCCGCATACAACGTTCAGATGAGTCCGTCCGGACAGGCAGGTGGATCTGGGGTTCAGGCGCAGGAGGTTTTCGCGGAGTCAAGAAAGACTAGGCAAGGAGGTCTTGGTAACACGGAAAGGCGAGAATACACTTTGGGAACGCTTTTAGATAAGGCACGAGGCAACATAGGATCCAGCAAAGATGTTAGTGGGACGTACCTTAAGTAGGAGAAGCGCCAGGCAATTAGCCTAATTAACGGGGCGCATTGGCCCTTTAAATCCAGCACGAGACGAGCGCGCGCAGCGCCTTAGGACACAGCACGCGCAGCGGCGGCGCGGCCGGCAGAGGACGCGGACTGCAGCAGTGAGGAGCCGAGTTCTACGGTAGAGTCCCCTGGCAGACTTGCAGCCCCCCAGGCGTCGCCGCCCGCGAATTCCAAGACGGTTGCCGGCTCACCCGACCCCAGTGGACAACCCTCCGGGGACAGTCGGAGGGGTCACAGGGTGCAGCCCGCGGCCGCGCGGGCCGGGAGCAGGAAGGGCCGTGACAGTAACCCCACCCCCCGCCCCCCCCCTTAGAGTCTCACGCCCTCTTCTTTAGGCTGAAGAATATACTGATAAGGTCTGGATTCAGGATATTGGACCTGGTTCCGCAGGACCTCTCCATCGGGCCGAAACCAGCCTACTCCAATCGACAAGAAAAAATCAGCTTACCCACTAGGACGATCTTCCATGTCCAGGGATGTCCTTCACACCTTCAAAGACAGTCCGGGATTCTAGCATCGGAGATTGTAGCAGCTGCGCCCTCATGGGGAGAACCGGTTCAGGACCAGAGCTTCAGGAGGGAAACATGAAATGGGCGTTAGGGACGCCGGGAGAAGTGGAGGCAGACAGAGTTTATAGGACACCAAGGTACAGTTGAGTTCGCAGAATTCTGGAGGCTCCAGAAACATCGGGACCACAGCCAATTTCATAACTTGGGAAATCTTGTAGCGTTTATTTACTAGACATAGCCACACCCTACACCCGCCCGCATGAGGAGGAACGTAGGGGAAGGTCTCCTACTATTCTTGTCAGCCTGGTCTTCATACGGGCAGAAGCCTGGAATAAGAGGCGGCTTTGTCGGGTCCTCTCATCGCCATGGCTCGATACCTGAACCCTTGATTGTCCACGCGGGACCTTGGAGAAGGAAGCAGGGGAAGGGGAGGGCGTGTGGGGGTGACGGCCAATAGACCATAGCCAGGAAAGGAGAACGGCCAGTAAGTCGGAGTCCCCGATGATTATAAGAGGAAACTCTGCCCAAGTTAGCAACCACGGACCAGTTGTCCAGGGAGGGTGGGGGGGGGGGGGGGGGGGGGGGGGGGGGGGGGGGGGGGGGGGGGGGGGGGGGGGGGGGGGGGGGGGGGGGGGGGGGGGGGGCGGGGGGGAGGGGGGGGGGGGGGGGGGGGGGGTGGGGGGGGGGGGGGGGGGGAGGTGTCCGTCCGGACACGAGTTGTCAGTAGACTCTCTCCCAAGATTTTGTATACCTCTTATCCACCTGTCCATGTGTCGCTGGGAGATAGCGGAACGAAAAATCCGCTTGATCTGCAACCGGGAACAACAGAGCACCGGCCGAGGAATTATGGAGAACAAACTGGATCGCCTCGGTTCGGCTGAAGACCGATGTGGTAAGGGTAAGCCGGATGTAGAACGTAAAGTGCGAGGATGATGTAAGGAAGTAATCCTGCCAATTTGGGAGCAGAAGGAAGACCAAGGAAGCGGCACAATAAGTGGGACATTTTAGAAAAAAAAACGGCAGTTGACAACTCAGATAACCGAGTTTCGCCGAAGAAGGAGGGAGGTCGCGTGATAAAGTCCCATGGCCTTATTTTGTGAACCGATGGAGATTCTGGAACTGACAAGAGGGACTAAGAGACCCACAGCGGGCCTAATGGTCGAGGAACTATGTGTTGGCACATGTGGTGGGCAGGAAAAGAACAAAGTCCCTTGACGTCTTGGAGGGCAGGTGGCCACCAGTATCGACGTGAGATGAGAGCCATAGGATTTTCGAATCCCGGATGGCCTGGGGTGGGCGCGGAGTGGGGGGTGGGGGGTGACCAGAAGAGAGCCATGCCCCCAACCCAGAATTTCTCCTCCTGAGTCGGAGGCGCACATAGGTTTCTGCCTGGAGGAACGCTGCGGAGATTCACGCGGAGCACGAGGAACCAGTCGTTCGGGAGCGAGATGATATAGCTGAGCACGGTTCCTCTCCCGCGGTCGTACGTCAGAAGAACGGGAGAGGGCATCGCGAATTGATATTCTCTCGAGAACAGCAGCGTCATAGAAAGTGGATACTTAAAATCATAAAAACCGAAAAAAATAGGGAAAGAAAAAAGAGACCACCGAGCGGGCCGTGGCGAGGATTTTAAGGGCGCTGAACGGACCGTCGAGTAGGTATGGAGAGCAAGATTTTTAATGACGTCTGTAAAGAACATGCAATAGGATGTCGAGCTCCTCTAAGAGATGGTCACCACTCCTCCAGGGCCAATTTTATGGCCAACAGCTCCCGCAACATCTCACTGGGCCTAGTTATCGTTCTGCCCGAAGTAGAAATTTAGAAAAGAAAACGCGCATGTGAACTGGTTGTTGCCTTTAGGCCCTCTGTCAGCGAACGCGCCCCTGGCTGCCAACGGAAGAGGCATCTACCTCCGAAGGCTGAAGGTCTCTGTCAGGATCCGTACGGACGCAATAATGAGGTGCGGGAGAGAAGTGCAAGACTTTAATGTGGTGAGAAACGGCTTCCATCGGCAGAATGGAGACGCAGCATCTATTGGATAGCGTTCATACCGGGTGAGAAGCCACAATGTAGAGCCACTACGCGTAGAAAAGGTGTGGAATACACTGCCCGAGTAGTAAGTTTTAGGCAAGAAACACCACTCCATAAAAGCGACGTATGACAAATCAGCCGGACCGTACCGACAGGGCGCCGGCCACATGTTGAGACACTCTGAGCGGGCTGACGTAGTTTCGCGAGAGCGTGATCCCATTCTGGCAGACCCTCACGATCAAGAGAACAATTCGTACCCCAGTGAAAAGTGAGACTTGGCCTGGTGGAACCGACACTTCTCCAGGGTTCTTTGCGGCATACACGACTGTCTCTATCCGGTCTGATCCCCGCAGAGCGTGCAGACTTCTGCGAGTTAACTTACAGTGAGTCAAACAATCATTCGACACCGCCACGGGTGGACCCCAGTCTAATACGATCAGTGAGCAAAAAATCCAAACTATCGTGTCCCATGATATAACCGAACATGATCGGCACGTGCTTATCAAGCGTGACATGCGTCCCAAGAACCACGATCCTGAGACAACTGCCTGGACAAATGCGGCCTGGCGGCGATTGCTATAGCCCCTAAAAAAAGAAGGAGCATCCCACGAGAGAGAACATATTCTCGAAAGTATGACCGTCTCAGGTGTGTGTTAGAAATTGCCCGTCTTTGTCCTACCATTCTCTGGAGCTCCCCAGATAACTCTTACTCGAAACAATTCTGCAAAGCGAGGACGTTGCGACAATAAGGACCCCCACGTAGAGATCACAAACACCTTGACCGGAACAAACTCACTCTAGACTCCCCCACCTTCGACGAGCATGCGATCAACAACAACAGGCTACCTGATGTGATCCACACCTAGGAAAGAGCGCGAGTACGTGACGATTTTAATCACGAGAGAGGTGACATACTAGTCTATAGGACCATCCCCTCACCTATGAATCTCTCCTAGGCATTCGCCACGGACAGCCACAGCACAACCATCAAACCTCATTTCTTATTAGACATCCATCTAAGCAACAGAAGAAAAAACCGCGAGGCCTCCCGGCGACCTTGGGGAGCGTATGGAGAACTTACGCGACGAAATGATTCCTTATCCTGCCCGATTTCTCTTTGCTCGCAGAAATGTAGAGGCCGTGACATGGAGCTGAGTCTCCGCGGCAGCGGCGCGATCGTGGTAGACCCCTCCCCGGACCGGCGGAGTGGTAGAGCTCAAGACTGCGATGGATTCTTCTGCGTAGAGAAGGAGTCAAATAGGTCATACGCATGCGAAAAGCTCCTGATATGTGGTGTCACATCGAGAATCGACGCCCGCGTACCTTCTTATCCGAGAATGACATTCCCTCACAACTTCCTGGTACTTCACTACGATGAACCTGGCCCAAGGGCCAGAGAGAGACAAAAATCTGGTTCTTTGAACAAGCGTCGGGAGCGGAGAAGGTGGTAGGCGAGCACACGGGCCCGTCGGTACCTTCCCCAGCACTCGGTTCTGGCGGTCATTTAACTCGCCGCTGCCCCTAGAGTCACACCAAAGGCAGACACTATCGCCTCCGTCTTCAGTCCGAGCGTAGGGGCGTGGCGCGTTGCGCGCAGAGCCAGGGAAAGACCCCAAGAGGATTAGCCCCGCAGGAAGAGCCCGGTGAACAGCGAACGTCGGCAACCTAAATCGTTCATCTCATTAAATCGCATGAGAGCCCACCCTCACACACTCGAGGAGAGTCAGCCCCGGCCGCGGGTTATGTACCTGGATGGGATCAGTGAGGGAGCTCCATCTCACAAGCCCTGCAGACACACACGAGACCAAGACACAGCGAATATCTAGGGAGCAGTAGCGGTTTTCTCCAGCCGGGACTACAGGTAAGGCGGGGTGAAAACCGTTTGAACCAGAACGGTAGGGGGGGGTGCGGTGTGAGGTGGGTCTCTTATCTCTTATCTCTTTCTATTCAGCAATGACCGCGCGAAGTCGCTCAGGATGGCAGAAACTCCAGAACGAAGGACCAGCCTCAGAAGTCACCATCTACTGGCATCATCACACGTGGAGAGGAGCCAAACGTGCCACTCTCAGGGCCAGAGCCTCTCACCCCGGCGACCTAGGTGAGAGCTTTCCGGCCCCGCGGACGCTGAGGACGAAGGGACAGTTCTTTGCGGAAGTGGTCCGGCTTGGCGCAGTAAGGCATAGCTTCCTCTGCCCTGACGCGGTTCAGTTTTCTTTGCATCCGTCAAGTAGCCCGATCCACTGCATCGGTTTCCACCTCTGAATGTTTGCGAGAGGTGGAATAGGAGAGAATGCTGGAAACACTGGAGCCAGGTGGAATCGCCGATGAGGACGAGCGAGAGATCTTTCTTTCTTGGCGAATCGCTCCTCCTGCCCCTCTCCCTTAACCTTCAATCAATACCGAGTAGCCTAGATGTATCCTAATTCGTTTTTAGAGGGGTAAAGAGACGGGAGGTCTCTTGCTGCCAAAACGTCTTACAACCCTGCTGACAAGACCCCTTCTTGAAGTAGCGGCAGAGGGCGGCATTGTCTCCATGCGAAGTCGCGAAGCACAGGTAATCGCGCGGATATGCAACCGCAAATAGTCCCCCCCACAGAAGACCTCACGCCTGACGCGAGGCTCAAGAGAGCCGGCGCGGTCTCGGACGAGGGAGAGGCGCAGTGCCGGCTCTCGAAGACGGTCCGCCGGAACATCCTCTCGGCAGGAAGGTGCTGTAGGTCCGCAGTCACAGGTCCAGCCTCGCGTGATCCCAGAGGAGGGGGTTGGCCCAAGCCTAGGGCCTTCCGGAAAGTAGACTCACAACAAAGGCCACCTTAGACCTTCTCCGAGGGAGAAACTGCGAATTAATCGGCCATCAGCTCCACGTGCATTGAGAGGGCACTGAGTCTAACGAGAAACCACCGGCAGAGCTTGGAATCACCGGCAAAGCTGGAGGTAGAGGGAGCGCCGAAGAGTTTTTGGTCCCAACGCTGGGCCAAAGGGGCTGTAGATGTAGACGAGAGCCACAAAGGGGGAGCGTGGAGAAACTGACTGCTGGATGCGCAAGAAGCTGACTGCATCATGCGGCGGTGAGAGCCTGGCCCAACTGCGAGCTGACACTTGTTTGTGCGATTTTGTTGGGGCAATTGCTGGCAACAATCGAGCGTAAGATCCGCAGAATTCTTGCGCAGAGGCACCTTGGGCCGGGGATCCATGGCTGATCTAACTTGCGTAAGGTTGGTATGGATCCGCCTACCACGCGGCGAAAGCGACTGGTAGTCTTTAAGCGCACCCAGGGAACGGAATCTAAGTAGCCCCCGGTTTTCCACCAAGCCTCCCCGGCAAAGCGGATGGACTTGCCGGCGGCGTGATGCGTACCAGGTCGTCCCGGCTGGACGTGCACATCGCTTGCGGTTGGCACCAAGGGATGCCAGCGTGATTGCAGAAACTACGTCCAGAATCTCCGTAGTCGTGGGCATGGAAGGCCAAGGTCAGGACAACGGCGGCAAAGCTTCGATGTGCGTGGAACTAAGCAGCCTTTAGGACAGGGATCGTGGCTGCCGACTCGGCGGCAGAGGTTCGCGCTAAGTCTAAGAAACCTCATGACTACGAGGGATCTAAGGTGTTTTTTACATCCTACTTTGAAGAAGGTAGTCGGCGAAACAGAACGCAGAGCAAAACACTTATGGGAACGCTTTAGCTAAAAGGGCACGGAAGGCCTAACAAAAGACGCTACCTAGGTTAAAAGCAACTCGGAGTTTTGGATTGAGATGGGCACTGTCCTTACGTCTAATGGACGGTAGATCAGAAAAGGCGCGCGCCGATGGCAATACTATAGCAAATTTGAACGCGAGAGGCTAGCTGCGCGCCTGTTAAGATCACGGAGACGAGCGCGTTGCGCGGAGGATGCTGCCGGCTTAGCGACTACAGCACGCGCCACGCGGCCGAGCGACGCGGCACGATCGACCCGGCAGAAGGAGAGACGCGCCTACGAGCACGAGGAGCGAGGTTAAGGTGAGTCGGCCTGGGCAGCTTGCAATCGCGTGTGAGACCCCGGACTGCGTTCCCCGCGGCCCAGCGGCACGCACGCACGAAACAACCTGCCTGTGACCCGGTGGGCAAGGCACCCGAACAGGGGGGAGTTTCTCGCACATCGGATGCAGCGCCGATAGCGGCCCCGACGAGAAGCGCGGGGTCAGTCAGGAGGGGCGCCAATGACAGGATAAAGTCGTAAGGTGTTGCAGACACCAAGGAGGCATTGATATGACATTCAGACAGATCTTATTAGCTTCTACAAAGACCTCCTCGCCTTCATTTGGCATACTGAATCGTTGTGAGCTAAGGTTCCTATAGAGGGCGATCCTTCGAAGTCATGGGCGACTATGGTTAAGGACTCAAGAGCTGAAACCCAGGTTTCCCAGTATCGCTTAATATAGGGGACACAAAAAATAAAAATAATAAATTTCTTGGGTGAGCGTAAGCTTTCGCTGTGGTGGATGCGATAGATCTCAGATTCTAGCACCTTGTCTCCAGGGTATTGAGCTGTTTGAAGCGGAGGATCCTGGCAGAAAGTGGGCCTCTAATAGCAGCGCTCGGTTATCCCCTCGGAATGACTTAAAAAGGGTGGTTCGCGAGTGGGCGCGACAGCCAAGGATGGCTTGTTGGCGGCCGCGCCAGGAAGCCCAGCTGCGAGTAAACGGACTGGAGGTGTAATGGTGAGTTATACTGTCCTTGCGGTGGATATGGGTGCTCGCGCTAAGTCCTCGTTGAGAGCACGCGACACGATTGTGGTTTTTGTGTGACACGATCTGGCGGAGGTTGGGACCATGGCTGCAATTCCCCAGGCTAGGGTATCGAACCTGGAACGTAGCTATAAAAAAATGTGAAGCTCAGCAAGTCGGCATTGGTCTTTTTGTGGGAGGCCAATGGCACGAGGTCCTCGGGATTAGATCCAATTAGGCCGGGATGGGTTATGTGTTGTTAAATTAGCGGCAAGGCAGCCCGATTGTAAGGGTTTGTTCGCAACAGTCAAGGGATCGCTTAGTGCCATGTGACATTGGGGTTTATGATGGCCTCGCGTAGCAGCCAGTATGGGGTTTAAATTGGTTCAGAGTACTATTATAATGAATCAGACGAGGGCCACAGACTTTCTGTATATGCTTCAAGGACGGGCACCTCTCCTCTTATTAGGTGTGACATGAGTAACTAGGCACATGAATATACATGCTCTTATTTAATTGCCATTATTTCTAGTATGCTAATTCATTCAAAGATAGAGTCACAGGGAGGCTCTGCTTATCCCACTACTGATGGGAGTTGTCGACAGTTTCATACCAATTATTAATTGTTATGCATCATAGGCACGAATTTATATAGATATGTGTTGCTAGGAGTGGTATATTGTATTAGCATGTTCGCTGGTATGAGCTTAACATTTAGAATCATTCATGTCAATACAATACTGTGAATTATGGCGTTCCCTAGACAGGTTGCTACACATTGGGACAATGACAATGATCATATTATGGATATGGGCTTCCTGAATCGTTGTTAGAATGTATAATGGCAGCGTGTGGTACAATAGCTCGAACCAGAGTTGATTGGGAGGAAAGGAACATCCAGTTATGGTGTCTCCACACCGCTGCCCACGGATACGGAATCTGTTATTTTTTAGGATGAAAAAGTTTGGTCTCTCTGGGACAGGCGAAGGAAGAACAAAAAAACAAAACAAGAACATAAAATAAAAGATTCATAAGACAATCTGTGAAATTGAGTAATGTGGTTGTCTGCGCTGGGGAAAGCCGATAGAACATTACAAGTGAACGTGTAGCTCTTCAAGGACACCGATTTGTATTTTGGCCGTTGATAGGTCAATTTGGCCAAAGAACGTGAGGTCTGTCTATTGTTTGTGTATGGCTCTAAGCGCCTCTCCATGTTTTATCGCCTACGTGGAACAGAGCTATATCAGCTATCACAAGGAACTTGTATCAGCTAATACATGCTCTGTCTGACAGAGCTAGCGTCGCGTCAGAAGAACAGGTAAGGCGATCAAGATGGAGTTGGCTTCGGCCTAACATCTTAGCAATGCAATCGATTTCCAGGCACAGAATGGCACCCTTACTGCGCCTTGTCATTAAGCGATTATGACGTCACAGAGAGAAACAGCAAGCCAATGTGTCACCACAATTGGACGACTCTGTTTTAAAAATTGGGGTTTGTTCTCCAGAGCACCGTGTTGGTCCTCTCCAATGGCTGTCCTTGGTCTGGGATAAACGGCCGAGGGCTGGAGAGGAATCTGGTGCCCTTGAGTCCAACTGCGCGCTTGGGTTGAAGGTTATGAGGTTAACACACAGTACTGGACAATGGCTTTAGAATGTCAGCTCAATGTTGTACATACTTTCTCTTTACCTCTTCTTATAAGCAGGGACAGACGTGTGTTATTTTATTGCTAGGGCTCCATAGGCATAGAGCGGAGCAACTAGTACCGTTTAATAAGCTTTTCTATGGTGAATAACATAGTTACATAGTTTACAGTCATAGCTTGAGAACTGAAGTACATTTTTCTTGGGTACTTTAAGCAATAAATGTTTTGTCGTAGTAGGTCATTGGCTTAAGGATGCATAGTATTGGATATTATAGCGATCATGGTTGGTTCTTTGGGCTACCGAAAGTGTATTCTTTCTGGATCAGAAATATCCCTTGTTCTTATTGGCTGGGAAAGATCCCTGGGGGCATTGTAGGATGGAAAGTGAAACCAATACTGACTGATTCAGGATAGTTTTTAGAGTTTTTTAACTTAGAGTGGTAAATATTAATGATAGCTAGATGATCATGTCATTGTGAGTAGGTTTCGAGATCACATACATGGACGCACCCAAGTTATGATTCTCTTTTTTTAGGTCCTATAACGCCTTCCCACCTAATTGGGTTAAAGCTACAGCTGTTTCACTTGACTATTGGATCCTTGAGCAATGTGATCAGCACCCCAATTAGTATAACCTGGGGTTATATACAACTTTACTTAACCCTACATGTGATCATGGATTTGTCTTTTTAGGTCATGGAAGGTGACCTTTTTGTAGGTAGCTTATTTCCGGGGCAGGTACAAATTGCTAGTGGTCATTTTGTGACTTTGAAGATTAGGGCAGTTTTTGGTGGGGTCGCGCCCTTTAAGGTGTCAAAGGCCTCTCCGTGGCGGTTTCAGAGTCAGTTGGAAGTTGCAGGTCAAGTTATGGTGGACTAATTTTAACTAATAGAGGATGTAAATCTCAGATTGAAGAGGCCAGAGTTTGGAAGTACGGCCAGCCTAAGGAATGGTATAAGGTAATGGCATACCAGAACGATCATTTCTAAAGTGGTTTAATCAAGTGAGGACCTTACAACTAGTATATAAGAAGGTATATGCGGGTGCCCCTAAAGTGGTACTGGAAGAGTGAGAGTAGGTGAGGTGGGGATGTATTATACGCAGGACTGAGACAAGAGGGGCCATCTAGTGCTGTCCTGTCACCAGTTTGATAGACCACTTGCAACATAGCCTCAGAACAAGCTCGGGAATATCACACAATTGTCTAGGCACTCCACCTGACTCCTTCCATGTTTTTTGTACTTATAATTTTGAATAAAGCTGTGGCCATTTGACCACAAAGGAGAACGTGTGTGTGCATTTATTCTTGTTTAAACTGGTACTAGTTTAAGCGGGGGGTGTATTCCCCATATCCCTAAAGCAAGAACCCCCCCGAAGCCCTAACGAAGGGACCATGACTTTGGAGGGGGAATCTAGAGCTCCCTTATTAGTCTGGGAGTTTTTTGGCTGTATAGCTTAGTATGTAAGCTTTGGTTTCAGTGTATCATATATATGTTATTTGTAAGATAATTGTGAGAGCAAAGGGATTGGTTTTGAGCAGGGCAGCTTTGTAGGTCCCTGCATTGTGCCTAGCTCCTGTCCTGTGTAGTTATAGTTATGGAGTACAGGGGGGTTTGTGTTAGGAGAGGGAGGAGTTGTGGATGGGGAAGAGTTACCGAGGAGGGTGGGGTTTAGCTATAGATATTAAACTTCTGGTCCTTCCTTATCTACTTCCTCGTTTCTCTCACCAAGAAGCAAGATAAGATGTCCCTCCCACCCGCCCCTATTTAATGAATCTCTGAAGCTTGTGTTTAGCTATGGATCCTGTACATGAAGAATGTATTTTGTATTGTTTTTATATTGACTTTACACATACCTGTTTTCAGACACCGTTATCATGATACTGATGAGTACTTTGTGTGGCATTTTCCATTTAAGCCCAGGAAGGGGCGATCCTTCAGCCATGGTTCCCTAGAGGTTTCCCTTTCCTCCACAGGGGTTTTTTCCTCTCCTGAGTGCTGTAGGATGACTCCTAGTGAGTCGGGGATTTGCTACTTGGTCAAAAAAAAAAAAAAAAAAATTAAAATAAAAAAATATGAATCCTGGTATTATACCCGTCAAGCTTTTATTTCGGTTCGGAGTCAGGTGGAAGTTGCAGGTCAAGTTATGGGGGACTAATTTTAACTAATAAGGATGGTAAACTCATGGTGTGAAGAGGCTGGCTTCGGAAGGGCCAGTCTTAAGGATGGTATAATGGAAAAGGCACCAGGGGCGGGCACGGTGGTTAATCAGGAGTGAGGATCTTCATAGGGCATGGGGGCCCCAAAATGTACTGGCTCTGCTAGAATGGAGCCAAGCTGGCCCCTTTATTCCTGTCGGTGGGTGCTGAAAGTCAGACAGCTGGGAATATCACACAATTGCTAGCATTCCACCTGACTCTTTCCAGTTTTTTGTATTTATATGGTTTGAATAAAGCTGGGCCATTTGCACCAAAGGAGAACATTTTGGCATTTATTCTTGGGTTTAAAAAAGGGTATAGTTTTAAGCGGGGTTTCACCCCCCTACCCAAAAGTATGACCAGCCCCCCCCCAACCACCTAAAATATCCCCTCAATACATTATATCTTGACTTTACAAAAACCGGTGATTTCCTTTTTCGGGCCAATGACTGTAACACCCTTTCTGCGCCTCCTGTAGCACCCTTGTTTCCCTCCAACTTTTCACTGCACAGCTGATCCAGATTTCTCCTCATCAATCTTCCAGATATCCCCTCAGCCTATTCCTTCACTGGCGAAATACTACCCACCGAATTCAATTCAAGTTGCTAACAATCCTTTAAAAATCCCCCCATAAACTTCCCCTCCCCTCCATACATCTCGGCCCTAATCCCCGATATTTCCCTCATGAAACCCTGCATCCAAAACCCCCCCATACTAAGTATCTACCCTAACCCCCTGAACCTCCCTCTGTAACCTGCATCCAAACCCCCCCCCCATAATCTCTACACTAATTCCGATACCCCCCCTCAAAATCTCTACCTAATCCCCCTGTCCCTCCCCAGTAATCCCATCCATAACCTTCCCCCCCATACTAAAACCCCCTAATCCCCTTTTCCCCCCCTATGTAATTTCCAGCCAAAAATTCTCCCCCCATACATCTCTCCCCAAAACTCCTGATACCTCCCCTCATGTAATCTCCATCCAAACCTTTCCCCCTTTTACCCCTTTAACCCTAATCTCCTGAACCTCCTTATGTAATCTATCCAAAAAACCTGCCCCCTTTCATACATCTCTACCCTAATTCGCCTGATACCTCCTCTCATGTAATCTCCATCCAAAACCCTGCCCCCCCCTAATTTTAAACCCTAATCTCCTGATATCTCCCCTCTAGTAATCTCCATCCATAACCTACCCCCCATACATTCTACCCTAATTCCTTTTACCTCCCCTATGTAATTTCCATCCTTAACCTGCCCCCCATAAAAACTCGCCCTGTCTCCTTATCTCCCCTATGTTCTCCAACAAACCTCCCCCCCTCATCTCTCCCACAACTCCTGTACCCACGTCGTTTTTTCCCTAAAACCTGTCCCCCATAAATTTTCCCCTAATTCCCTGTACCCCCCAGTTCCCACCTTTTAACCGCCCCTTACATTTCAAACCCAAAACTCCTGTACCCCCTCTGTTCCCCCCAAAACCCCCCCATATTCTACCCAAAACCCAACCCCTTTTTAAAATTTCCCCATCCCATAATCCCCCCCAAAATTTTTCCCCCAAACTCCTGCTACCCCCCCTCATGTAATCCCCACCCTTAATTTTCCACCCCCATACATCTTGCCAACTCCTAATACCTTTCCCCTCTTTAAAACTCCACCAAACCTCCCCCCCCAATTCCTACCCTAATCCCCTCACCCCCCCTATGAATCTCCATCCAAAAACCTGCCACCCATACATCTTTCCCCTAATCTCCCTAATACCTTTCCCATGTAATCTCCACCATAAATGTCCCCCCCTTACATCTCACCCTAATCCCTGATACTTCCCTCATGTAATCTCCATCCTAACCTGCCCCACCCTACATCTCTGCCCAAATTCCTGATACCCCCCTCATGAAATCCCATCCAAAACCCTCCCCCCCCATAAACTCTGCCAAAACTCCGATACCCCCCTCATAAATTCCATCCATAACCGTCCCCCAACACTCCCCCCAATCCCCCTGATACTCCCTCATGAAATCTCCCATCCTTTTAAACCTGCCCCCCATAATCTCTACCCAAATTCCTGAACCTCCCTCTTAATCCCATCCATAACCTGCCCCCCCCATACATCCACCCTAATCTCCGATACCTCCCTCATGTAATCCCATCCTTAACCCCCCCATACACTCAAACCCATTCCCCCTGATACCTCCCCTATGAATCCCCCTCCTAACCTGTCCCCCAAAATCTCTCCCCAAACCCCCTAAACCCTTCCCTCATGTAACCCCACCCATACCTCCCCCCCCCCCTTACTTTCTACCCTAACTCCTAATACCCCCCCTATTAATCCCATCCAAAAACCTTTTCCCCCCCCCACAATCTCTGCCCAAATTCCTGATACCTCCCCTCATGTAATCTCCACCAAAAACCCCCCCATACATTCACCCTAATTCATGATACCCCCCCTTTGTTTTCCCCATCCTAACCTTTCCCCCCATACACTCTCCCCCTAACTCCTGATACCCCCCCTTAGTAATCTCCACCATAACCCCCCCATACATTCTCCCCTAACTCCTGACCTTCCCCTCATTTAATCCCACCATATTTCCCCCCCCAAAATCTCCCCCCTAATCTCCAAATACCTCCTCATGTAACTCCACCCAAAAAAACTTCCCCCCATACATCTCTACCCAATCTTCTGAACCTCCCCAGTAATCCCCTCCATACCGCCCCCCAACATCTCTACCCATTCTCCTGATACCTTCCCTCAGTAATCTCCACCCATAACCTCCCCCCATACAACTCTGCCCCTAATCTCTGATACCTCCCCCATGTATCTTCACCAAAACCCTGCCCCCCAAACCTCTGCCCTAATCTCCGATATCTCCCCATTAATCCCATCCATAAGCCCCCATACATCTCTCCCAATCTCCGATCCCTGCCCTCAGTATCCCCATCCATATCCACCCCCCAAAAATCTATACCATTCCTGATTCCCCCCCCTCGTAATTCCATCCATAACCTGCCCCCCCAACATCTTACCCTAATCTCCGTACCTGCTGTCTGTAATCCCCATCAAACCCCCCATAATTCACCCAATTCTCCGATACCCCCCCTCATGTAATTCCAAAAACCGTCCCCCCCCCCAACATCTCTACCCTAATCCCCTAACCTCCCTCATGTAATCTCCATCCTGACCCCCCCCCCAACATCTCTACCCAATTCCTAAACCCTCCCTCATTAATCTCCTCCATAACCTTTTCCCCCCATAACTCTCCCTAATCCCCCTAGCCCCCCCCCTCTTTAAATCCCCACCATAACCCCCCCCCATCTTCCTCCCCTAATCCCTGAAACCCCCCCTTTAAATCTCCACCAAACCCTCCCCCCAACATATCACCCAAAATTTCCCTATACCCCCCCTCAGTAACCCATCCTAACCCCCCCCCATACCCCTTTTCCCCAACTCCTGAACCCCCCTCAGTAATCTCCACCCAAAACCCTTTCCCCCCTTACATCTCCCCCCTAACCCCCTGATACCGCCCCCTAGTAATCTACCCAAACCCGGGCCCCCATACATCTCCTCCTAACTCCTGAAACCCCTCGTAATCTCATCCATCCCTCCCCCATACACTTCCCCTAAACCCTGATCCCCCCTAGTAATCTCCATCCATAACCTGTCCCCCCATACACTCAAAACCCAAAATCTCCTGATCCCTGCCTCATGTAATCTCCATCCATAACCTCCCCCATACATCTCACCCTAACTCGATCCCTCCCTCTGTAACTCCATCCTAACCTCCCCCCCCCCCTATATCTTCCCAACTCCTATACCTCCCTCTTAATCTCCCCATAACCTGTCCCCCCAAACCTCCCCTAATTCCGATACCCCCCCCTATGAAAACTCCATCCATAACCTGTCCCCCCCTACCTCTCTACCCTAATCCCCTGATACCCCCCCTCTTTTTAAATTTCCCACCATAACCTTCCCCCCAAACATCTCTGCCTAATCCCCTGATACCCCCCCCTCTGAATCCCCATCCATAACCTTCCCCCCCATACATCTCTGTCCTAATCTACAGATACCTCCCTCATGAAATCTCCATCCATAACCGGGCCCCAAATCTCACCCTAACTCCTGATACCTCGATCATGAAATCCCCCATCCATAACCTGTCCCCCCCCATAATCTTGTCTAAATTACAGATCCCTTTCCTCATGAATCTCCATCCAAAACCTGCCCCTCATACTCTTACCCAAATTTCCTGTACCCCCTCATGAAACCCTCATCCAAAAACCCTGCCCCCCAAATCTCTACCCTATTCCCCCGATACCCCCCCTCAGAAATTTCCCCCATCCATAACCCCCCCCCCATACATCCTCCCCAATTCCGATACCTCCCCTCATGTAATTCCACCCAAACCCCTCCCCCCATAACCTACCAAATAATCTCCTGATCCCCTTCCCCCCATGAAATCTCCATCCATAACCTTCTCCCCCCCAAAACTCTCTCCCATAACCCCCCCGATATTTTTCCCCTCTGTAATCTCTATCCTAACCCCCCCCCCATACATCTCGTCCTAATCTCCGATCCCTCCCCGGGTTTCCCCGGGTTCCCTTTACCTGTGATGACTCCGAGCGGGGGATGATATGTCCATGGGTTGTAGAGAGGCCCCAAGTAATGTGTCATGTCCAACCCATTATTCTTCACCCTCCAGGACAGGATGTGGCAGCCACACTCTGCTGGCCGGACGGATGATGACACCACAGCCCTCGCCTTCTGATAGTAATGTCACACAGCTGCTCTGGATGCAACCCCTATTATTTTGTATGGCTTCCGGGGTACAACCCGGGGGCGCCAATTGCTTGTATGTTTATCTAAACCCCTTATGGGTGACTACCCCGGGGCGGCCAATTGGTAGATTGTATAAATCCCTTAGCTGGGTGACTACCCCGGGGGCGGCCATATTGCTTGTATGATTGTATAAATCCCTTAGCTGGGTGACTACCTCGGGGGCGGCCATAATGGAGGCTTATTATACCTCCGCTTTTTTCCTCTCCCCATTCCTGTCCCGGACATCACTATAGACAATGCCTTGATGCCAGGTGGAGTCAGGTCCTTGTATTTGGCGGCCCCTGGGAATGAAGGGGGCACACAGGAAGCACTCTCTGGGATAGTTGGTGGTTATACAAACCTTGATACATTTTTACTATCTTACCTCCTTACTGTTACTGTGATACTTTGTTGCAATGTTACATTGTTAATATGTTACATTTTTACTGTTCTGTCATGACTTTGCTATGCTACATTGCTAATATTTCACAATGCAGTCTAACTAAAGTTACCAATGACTTAGCTGCAAAAGTCTCATACCAATACCCGATGCTCCACCTAGACCTGTCCTCTGCCTTCTCTATAACAGTATGTAGGTAGATACCAACTTACTGAGGGAACATACATACCTACCAACCAACTGAGGGGCCTTATCTAACTACCACCCTACTGAGGGGGGGTTGGGGGTGCTAAATGACTACCAGCCTACTGAGGGGGGGCTGGGGGTGATAAATGACTACCAGCCTACTGAGGGGGGGCTTGGGGGTGCTAAATGACTACCAGCCTACTGGAGGGCTCTATGTAACTACCAACTTACTGGAGGAACCTATATACCTACCTACATACTGGCAATGTATTAGGTAGAGCAATGTACCAATGTATTAGGGGAGCAATATACCTACCAACCTACTAGAGGCCCTTTACACCGATGCACCTACTGGGGGACCCTATACACCTACGTACCAACTATGGGACCTTCATTCCAACTTGCCTACTGGGATAACCTATATACCTAGCGCGGGACCTATATGTCTGCCTAATTATTGTGCTGACCAGTATATCTACCTAGCTACTTTTTTTGTTGTTGGGGTGTTATATATATATACCTACTGAGGGGACCAATAAAGCTTCCTCTCTACTGTGGGTAACTATATAAGCTGCAGTGGCCATATATTTGTCTATGTACTGCGTATCTACCAAATTTACCTATACAACTACCTAGTAATGGGACTTATATAACTACCTACCAAGGGGCTATATACCCATATGCTGGAAGGGGGTCTATATACCTACCTAGTATATAAGAACAATGGGTGATTCTCCATGCCCTACAGCTGGTACTTGGCTGTTTCTATCATAGAAAAGCAGGTTGCTGTGAAGATGGGGCATCACCGTGGCTTCCTATCTGAGACCCCATTTGGTAAGGATGTATATAAACCACCCAGAAGTTAGGTAGGTATATATATGCTGTAAAAGTGAGGATTCTAAAACTATCATGAGGTAATTACTACACAGATGAGCTGTGGCAGGGAGAAGAAGTCATGATAGTCTGGGCCAAATGGAGAAGAAAATGGAAAGTGAATGACTCTCATCAGAGGAGACGCACATGTGAGGCACTAAATGTAACTGCAGTGTAATCACTTATATGTCTGTAGAGCGCCTGTTACAGCTAGAATCTACCATTATCTGGTCACTGTATGGTGGTAAAATTTGTCTGCAGAGCACCTGCATACAGTTTGTTTCTACCACTATATGGTGAATTGATAGAAGTAATATACATCTCTGCAGAGCCTGTGTACACTGGTAACTACCACTATATGGTCACTGTATGAAGGTAATATACAGTCTGCAGATCCTGTGTACACTGGTATCTACCACTACATGGTCACTGTATGGAGGCAATATACCCGTCCCGCAGAGCCTGTGTACACTGGTAACTACAACTATATGGTCCCCTGTATGGAGGTAATAACAGTCTGCAGAGCCTGTTTAACTGGTTTTCTACCACTAAATGGTCACGTATGGGGTAATATGCAGTCTGCAGAGCCTGTGTACAATGGTGTCTACCACTATATGGGCACTGTATGGAGTAATATTTCAGTCTGCAGAGCCTTGTACACTTGTGTCTACCACTATATGGTCACTGTATGGAGGTAATATACAGTCTGCAGAGCCTGTGTACACTGGTGTCTACCACTATAGGGTCACTGTATGGTGGTAATATACATAGTTACATAGTTAGTATGGTTGAAAGAAGACACATGTCCATCAAGTTCAACCAAGGGTGGGGAAAATGTGGGTGATGGGAGAGAGGCAAGGACATTATGCCCAGCCTCCCCACTGGTGAATGCCCTGAAACCCACAAGGCAAGAACCAATCTGCTCCAACGGAGACCCTATCTCTGATCCCAGAGCCTCCAGCAGCCAGGATCCAGAATTTTACATAGCTACGTACACATTAATATTCTTTAGTTCCAGGTAGGAATCTAAGCCTTTCTTGAAACTCTCTACAGGTTCCCCGCCGTGACCAGCTCCTCAGGTAGGCTATTCCACAGATTCACAGTTCTTACAGTGAAGAACGCTCTTCTCCTCTGGAGATTGGAATCCTTCTTCTCTAGTTTGAAGGGGAAAGTCCCCTTGTCTTTTGAGGGGGCTTCACTTGAAATCATTTTTCCCCCATACTTTTTATAGGGACCATTTATATATTTATATAAATTAAAACATGTTCCCCCCGAAGCCGTCTTTTCTCATGACTAAATAAGTTCAATTCTACTAACCCATCCTCATAACCAAGATGCTCCATGCTCCATTCCCCTTATAAGTTTGGTTGATCGTCTTTTCACTCTCTCTAGCTACATTACATCTCTTATATAAACTGGGTCCCAGAACTGAACAGCAAAATTCTAATGAGGACGCACCAATGTTTTGTAAAAGCGGTAGAATGACATCCTTGTCCCGCGAGTTCATGCCTCTTTTAATACACGCCAATATCTTACTTGCCCTAGAGGCAGCTGATTGACATTGCATGCTGTTCTGTAGTCTATGATCTACAAGAACGCCCAGATCTTTCTCAACAAGCGATTCTCCAAGTTTTTCTCCCCCTAGGACATTATAAATGCCTGTAGATTATTTCTCCCCAGATGCAGAACCTTACATTTATCCACATTGAACCCCATTTGCCAAGTGGATGCCCAAGCACTCAATGTGTCCAGGTCTGCTTGCAATTTATGAGCATCTTCCATAGATTGCACTACCCTGCATAGCTTGGTGTCATCTGCAAAAATCGAAGCCGTACTATCGATCCCTTCCACTCTATCATTAATCAATACAATCAATAAGAGAGGACCCTGCGGCCACCACTCACAACTGGGTACCACTCAGAGTAGGAGTCATTTACCACCACTCACAACCGGGGACCACTCAGAGTAGGAGTCATTTACCACCACTCTCTGAGTACAATTCAACAGCCAGTTTTTAATCCAATTACACACTGTTAATCTCTAACCCAATGGATTCTAATTTACCCAACAAATGCTTATGCGGGACAGTGTCAAATGCCTTTGCAAAGTCTAAAAACACAATATCCACAGCTGTCCCGCTATCCAGACTTCTACTCACCTTCTCATAATAACATATCAGATTGGTCTGACAGCTTCTGTCCTTAGTAAATCCATGCTGGCAATCACTAATACTATTGTATTTCTCCACATATTCCGGTATATAATCCCTTATGAGCCCCTCAAACATTTTTCCCACAACAGATGTTAAACTTATTGGTCTATAATTACCTTGGCAAGACTTGGAACCTTTTTTGAAGATGGAACTAACAATTTGCCTTGCACCAGTCTCCTGGTACTATACCAGTCACCAGGAAATCTCTAAATATTCATGTACAGGGGCACAGAGATAACCAAAGCTGAGCTCTTTAAGAACTCTTGGGTGAATGCCAAACAGGCCTGGAGCCTTGTTACACATTCAGTTTATTTAACTTGGCTTTGACTTTTTCTACACTGAGCCAATTAAATATAGCAGAACCTGTGTACACTGGTGTCTATCACTATATGGTCACTGTATGGAGGTAATAGACAGTCTGCAGAGCTTTTGTACACTGGTGTCTACCACTATATGTCACGGTATGGAATAATATACAGTCGGGAAGCCTGTGTACAAATGGTTGTCTATCACAAAATGTCACTGTATGGAGGTAATAGACAGTCTCAGAGCTGTGTACACTGGTGTCTACCACTATATGGTCACTGTAAAAGGTGGTAATATACAGTCTGCAGAACCTGTGTACACTGGTGCATCACTATAGGTCACTGTATGGAGGTAATATACAGTCGCAGAGCCTTTGTACACTGGTGTCTACCACTAATAGCTTCTGTATGGTGGTAATATACAGTCTGCAGAACCTGTGTACACTGGTGTCTACCACTATATGGTCACTGTATGGAGGTAATATGCAGTCTGCAGAACCTGTGTACACTGGTGCCTACCACTATATGGTCATTGTATGGAGGTAATATACAGTCTGCAGAGCCTGTGTACACTGGTGTTTACCACTATATGGTCTCTGTATGGAGGCAATATACAGTCTGCAGAGTCTGGTACACTGGTATTCACCACTATCTGGTAACTGTATTGCGGTAATATACAGTCTGCAGAGTCTGTGTAAACTGGTGTATACCACTATATAGTCACTATATGGTGGTAATACACAGTCTGCAGAGCCTGTGTACACTGGTGTCTACCACTATATGGTCACTGTATGGAGGTAATATACAGTCTGCAGAGCCTGTGTACACTGATGTTACCACTATATGGTCACTGTATGGAGGTAATATACAGTCTGCAGAGCCTGTGTACACTGGTGTCTACCACTCTATGGTCACTGTATGGAGGTAATATACAGTCTACAGAGCCTGTGTACACTGGTGTCTACCACTATATGGTCACTGTAAGGAGGTAATATACAGTCTGCAGAGCCTGTGTACACTGGTGTCTACCACTATATGGTCACTGTATGGAGGTAATATACAGTCTGCAGAGCCTGTGTACACTGGTGTCTACCACTATATGGTCACTGTATGGAGGTAATATACAGTCTGTAGAGCCTGTGCACACTGGTGTCTACCACTATATGGTCACTGTATGGAGGTAATATACAGTCTACAGAGCCTGTGTACACTGGTGTCTACCACTATATGGTCACTGTATGGAGGTAATATACAGTCTACAGAGCCTGTGTACACTGGTATATACCAAGAAGTCTGTGAGCTTAGCTTTGGGAGCAAGAACTTAAAGATGGCGAAGGGGGCAATTGTGAATGTTGTCTCTACACGGTGATAAATGGTGAAGGGCCACAGCGTTCTCCAGATAGAACTCAGCACATGGGAATAAATGTGTCCTGTTGAGAGGAAGCAAACTCCTGATGTTCTACAGAATTTGTTATGAGCTAGAACTCTGAATCGCCAAATATTGGATGTTGAGCTCCTCATGTTACCTCAGACTCACTGAGCCTTGCAACGTGAATGGGATTATAGCCAACCATAAATTCATCTGCAGACAGCTGTTTTGAGGTGTTGCTCTTCATCAGTGCTGAGTAGTTACTGGTTGGCTGAATGAGAGGCTCTAGGGGTAGGTGGAAAGTGGTAACACTCAAAGTAACACAGTTTGTAAGGGCAAAAAAAGACAGACGTCCATCCAGTTCAGTCTACAGTGCTAAAGTGTTGATCAAGAGGAAGGCAAAAAACCCCAATGAGGTAGAAGCCAACTGTCCTCATTTTAGGGAAAAAAAATTCCTTCCCAATTTGAATCTGGCATCAGAATAAATCCCTGGATCAACGCCCCTTCTCTAGAATGCGGTCACTATAACTTTTTCTATTATTACACCTAGAAATGTATTCAGACCCTTCTCCAGAATCCTGGTCACTATAACTTGTTATATTATTACAGCTAGAAATGTATCCAGACCCTTCTCCAGAATCCCGGTCACTATAACTTGTTCTATTATTACACCTAGAAATGTATTCAGACCCTTCTCCAGAATCCTGGTCACTATAACTTGTTATATTATTACAGCTAGAAATGTATCCAGACCCTTCTCCAGAATCCCGGTCACTATAACTTGTTATATTATTACATCTAGAAAATTTTATCCAACCCTTCTCCAGAATCCCGGTCACTATACTGTTCTATTTATTACACCAAAGAAATGTAATTCAACCCTTCTCCAAATCCGGGGTTCACTATAACTTTTTTCTATTATTACATCTAGAAATGTATCCAGACCCTTCTCCAGAATCCCATCACTAAACTTGTTCTAATTATTACACCTAGAAATGTATTCAGACCCTTCCCCAAATCCTGGTCACTTTAAACCTGTTATATTTTTACATCAGAAATGTCTCCAGCCCCTTCCCCAAATCCCATCACTAAAACTTGTTTCTATTATTACATCTAGAAATGTATCCAGACCCTTCTCTAGAATGTGGTCACTATAACTTTTTCTATTACTACATCTAGAAATGTATCCAGACCCTTCTCCAGAATCCCGGTCACTACAACTTATCATATTTTTTTACATCTAGAAATGTACCAAAACCCTTCTCCAAATCCCTCACTATAACTTGTTATAATTTTTAAACATCTAGAAATGTCTCCAGACCCTTCCCCCAGAATCACGGTCACTATAACTTGTTCTATTATTACATCTAAAAATGTATCCAGACCCTTCTCCAGAATCCCGATCACTATAACTTGTTCCATATTACATCTAGAAATTATCCAGATCCTTCTCCAAAAATCCCCGTCACTGTAACTTGTTATATTATACATCTAGAAATGTTTCCAGACCCTTCTCCAAAATCCTGGTCCATTAAAACTTTTTAAATATTATTTACATCTAGCAATGAATCCAGACCCTTCTCCAAATCCTGGTCACTAAAACTTGTTATATATTACATCTAGAAATGTATCCAGACCCTTCTCCAGAATCCCGTTCACTATAACTTGTTATATTATAATATCTAGAAATGAAATCCAGACGCTTCTTCAAATCCTGGTCACTAAACTTGTTCTATTATTACATCTAGAAAATGTCTCCAACCCTTCCTCCAGAATCCTGGTCACTATAATTTCCCTTATATTTATTACATCTAGCAATGAATCCAGACCCTTTCCAAACCTGGTCACTAAAACTTGTTATATTATTACATCTAGAAATTATCCAGACCCTTCTCCAGAATCCCGGTCACTATAACTTGTTATATTATTACCATGTAGAAATGTATCCAGACCCTTCTCCAGAATCCTGGTCACTATAACTTGTATAATTATTACATCAAAGAAATGTATCCAGACGCTTCTCCAGAATCCTGGTCACTATAACTTGTTATATTATTACATCTAGAAATGTATCCAGACCCTTCTCCAGAATCCTGGTCACTATAACTTGTTATATTATTACATCTAGAACTGTATCCAGACCCTTCTCCAGAATCCTGGTCACTATAACTTGTTATATTATTACATCTAGAAATGTATCCAGACCCTGCTCCAGAATCCCAGTCACTATAACTTGTTACATTACTACATCTAGAAATGTATTCAGATTCTTTTTGAACTCTGTTAGTGAAGTCACCATGACAAGTTCCCTTTCTATGTCTATGTAGAAACCGTCTTTCCTCTTTGTGTAGAGGATTCCCCTTTGTTCTTGATAGAGTCCTGAGTATAAAAAGATCTTGGGAGAAATCTACATACTAAGTCCTGATATATTTTTACATATTTATCATGTCCCCCCGATGCTATCTTTTCTCTAAACAAAACACCTGCTGTTATAGTATGTATCAACAGGGCTTGTCTGGCGAAGGGAATCCATTACATAAGACATTGACACCAGGAAGTGACCAATGACCTCTTCTTACATCTGCAGACTACATGGAGACTCTGAGCCAGGGCCGGACTGGGAATAAAAATCAGCTCTGGCACAAAGCCCCCAGCAGCCCACATACAATATGAGTTGAAAAATTGTTCTCGCACCTCACCACTTTCTAAAGTAAACTACACTACAGTACAAAGCTGCTTTCACACGGAGCATTTTTTGGTGCGTTTTTGATGTGTTTTTGTTGCATTTTTGTGCAGAAAGGCAGTGCAGTTAATGCTGTATAATTCTGCACAAAAACAACGCATCAAAAAATGCACCAAAACCGCTCCGTGTGAATGCAGCCTACACACAAGCAAGAAAGAAACAGTGGTGCAGAGAAACCCCTCATCACAGAGTCAGGTGTGCACTTTACAATCAGGGACAATCCTACTCTGCCACTATACAAGCACCAACATAACCCACAACCCCACCAATCACATCCCCAGTAGTCAGGTCATCATCACATGAATACAGCACTGACTCAACACAGAAGTAAAATGACCCCGACAGCAGGGACTCACAGGAGACGTCATCTCTGATGGGAGTTGTTCTCTTCTCCTTTTCTTCTCCATCTGCCCCAAACCTCCATGATGTCTTCCCTGATGAGTTGTTCCCTTTCCTTTTTTTCTCTGTCCGGTACAGCATGCAATGTCTTCTTCTCCCGGTCACTACTCGCCCCTGTAGAATTTACCACAAAAACATCTTAAACTCCTCTTTTTTCCAACACTTTCCTATCAATTCCCAACTATGTACAAACTCCCCATCCATAGAGCCCCAAATAGTAATAGTACCCCCTTTGGTGCCCCACACAGTAATTGTACCCCAAACAGTGTATGTTAGATCCTAAAAATTAGAAATTAAAAAAGTCAGAAAAGTGGCATGTAAATAGGTAGACCCCCATTAGGTAGGAATTCAAGCCCCCAGCCCTCCCTCAGTAGGCAGGTAAGTACATAGACCTCCCAAAGCAGGTAGATATATAGGTACTCTCAGAATACAGATAAATAGGCCCCTTAAGTAAGTTTACAGATTTATTCAGCAGGTAAAGAGGTATATAATCCCGAGTTCAGTAGCCCCTCAGTTGGTATATAGGTCCCTTTAGACAGATAAATATACAGGCCCCACAGTAGGTAGGGAGGTATATAGTCCCCCATTAGGTATCTATATAGTGCCTTTCTGTAGGTAGGTAGGTAGGTAGGTAGGTAGGCATGTAGGGTCCCCTCTTGAAGTACGTATATATGGTCCCCCACAGTTAATAGGTGTATATGACCGCCATTAGGAAGGTCATTACATTAGCCCCAAGTAGTTAGGTAGGTAAACAGGGCCTTCCTCCATTAATTTGGTAGGTAGACAGGGCCTTCCCCCAGTAACTAGCCAGGTAGCTCGGGCTGCCCACAGTAATTAGCCAGGTAGACAGGGCCTTCCCCCAGTAACTAGCCAGGTAGCTAGGGCTGCCCACAGTAATTAGCCAGGTAAAAGTATCCACAGGAAGAATCACCTCGGCAATGGCACCGCAATGCTCCGTCAACCTGACTAACGCGTTTCGGGCTAGGCGCCCTTGTTCACAGTAAATTTCCTGAGTACAGCTGTCACTATATAAAACCATCTAAAAACCAATAAAGATAAAATTTTGCAAACATTCAGGATTTCTAATGCCCCCGGAGCGGAACAAAACCCCGGGAAACTTTATAAGTAAGAATAAATTGCTTGAATAAACGGGCTAAGCAGCAAACAGATTTACTTCTAAAAAAATTATAACCCCCATTGTGCTATATAATAAAAAAGTCTATATAAAATGCAAAAAAAAAAAAAAAAAAAATTCCCTTTCTCTCAAACTCTTTTTTTTTTTTTTTTCCCTTTTCCTTTTTTTTCCCCTTGCCCCCTTTTTCACAGTCTAGATACAAAATACAACACCAAAAAGATTTATTTAATAAATTTTATGGGAAGGCCCGGCGGAAATTTCCCATACGCTTCCCCACCTAGTCGTTTATTTTTAAATACCAAAAAAGGCTTTTCTTTTTTGCCTCAGCTTCTTTCCCCCAATTGCCCCCCCCGGATAGGGACGAGCAATGTATTAAATTTGGCATAGAACTTAAAAAAAATTTAAATTCCCTGCATTTTTTAATTTAAAAAATTTGTTAGGGGGGCCCCCCCGACATTTGGCCTTGTTTGGTTTTTGAGGGATGTTACATGTTCGCGATGGGGGTTTCCTTTTTTTTTTACGGATAGGGGCTGCCTATAATTTTTTTTTGGGGCAGCTTGGGGCATTCAAAAAAGAAAAATTTATATTATTGCTGTTGCAGTTAAAAAAAATGGTTTATTTCTTACTTTTTTTGCATTTTTGTTTTCAGAAAAAATAACTGCTTTTTGACAGAAAATTTTGGGCAGACACCCCGGCAGCGACTGCCCCCCAAAATGAAAAAGCCCTTTTGAAAAAGCCATGTTTTTACCTAAAAATTTTTGGGAATTACCAAAAAAGTACGGGGGGATTTTAATCACCAATCTTTTTTGGCCCTCTTAGGTACACTTTAACCCAATTTCCTTTTTCCCAAAAATTTTAGCAAAAATTTTGTCGCCTGACGTAAAATTTTAAACGTTTTTAAAAAAAAAATTCTTTTGATTTAAACCCAAAGTTACTGCTTATTTTTGGTAAAAAACTAGCTTTTTTTTTTGTTTCCCCCCTGTTTTTTTAGCCCTCAGTTGAATTTTTTCGGGGCTTTTCCCAAAAACAAGTCGCGGGGGTTTTTTGCTGTTTTTGGGCGCTTAGTTTTCATTGAGGTTGCTAGTACGAATCCCCTCTGTTTTCCCCCAAAATCTATGGCCCTTTCCTCCCAAAGGGAAATCTTGTGCCCGATGTGCAGTTTCAACGAGCCCTAAACGTACACCCCGTAAGGAGGGGTTTTTAAATAGAAATTAGGGGAAAGGAAAACGTTTTTGTTTCTCAAAACAAAAATTGCCCGCTTTTGGGCGGGCGATACATAGTAGGGGTAAAATTAAAAACCCAAAAACAATTTTCCCCCTGAAATATAAGGCCTGGGAAAGGAATGGGCATTTTTTGTGCCATGTGCCCGAAAAACTAAGTTTTGAAATGATTACTTTTTTGATTTAATCAAAGAAGGGCTGTTTTGGCCCGCTACACACCCCCCTAAATGGAGTCTTTCGATGAAAACCCCCCAAAAAATGAAAACTAAATAAAGGGTTAGCCTCGCTAAAAGGGCCTGGGGGCTCCCCCCACGCCATAGAAAAATTTTGGGTCAAGGGAAGGGGAGAAAATTTCCCTCCCATGGGTGCCCCAAAACCAGTTGGAGAAAAAAATTTGTTTTTCAAACTTGAAGTAATTGCTTTTAAGAGAGTTCTGTAAAAAAATAAAAAATTTTCCGGGGGTTTTTCCCACTGTAGCCTTTCTGTATTCCCCCGAAAAAAAGTTAAAGCTTCAATGCAATATAAAGGGGGAAAAGCGGGAGTAAAAGCGGGCAACATCGCAGCTAAACCCAGAAAAAATTTATCATCCCATGGTTTACCAAAAAAAAATTTTATAACAAATTTATGTCTTTAAAAAAACCCCGGGGGAAAGCCCTGTACTAAAAGGTTGTAAATTTTCATCTAAAAGGGGAAATAAGCCGTTCCCCCACGTTTGGGATTACCCAAATGATGGTCCAATCCTGGTGGAAACTCTTTTTTAAAGGACCTTCGGGACCCCAAAAAAAACACCGGGGCCCAAACTGGACCTTCTCCCGAAAAGAAAATTTCTCTTTTAAAATCGGATATAGCTCCCGGGTTTTTACCCCGTATTGCAAGAGCCTGTCCAAAAAATTTTTAAATCCTTATAGGATTTCTCTATTTTTTGTGGGGTGACGGGCCCCTGAAATTTAATTTTTGTAAACCGGTTGCATACAACCCCGCATCCATTAAAAAACTGTTGCACCCCCCTTACCCTTTCCTTTAATTATAAGGTTCTTTTTTTCCTGAGTTTTTTTGATATTTTAATTCTGGACCATGTGAGATTATATTTGTTTTTTTGTTGCTTTACAATTTTTTTTTTTTTGAGGGTTATTTTCTCGGGTCAAATTTTTCCATAAGATCGCGTTCCAGGGCATTTTGGGAAGCTATCTAATGCGAAATTTCGGCTTAAGGGGGAAAAAATTTTGGATTAAGTGTACTAGGTTGTATGTCGGTTAAACAATCTCGCTTGTAAAATCTTCTATTGCACTTAAACCCTCAAAGTTTTGTAGAGATTTTAAGGCAAACTTCTCCCAAACTGAAAATTTCACGAAATTTCATTATGAACAATTTGGAAAACCATAAAGGTTTTTTTAACCCTGCTTGCATTTTTATCAAAAAAAAAAAAAACCTTTTTAAAAAATTCAGAAAACTTGAAAAATTTGTTAACGTCCTTAATGGCCCTGAAAGGGGTCAAAATTGATCCCTGTTGTAAACTTCCACCCAAATTTTTTTCATTTAAACTTTGCGATTTTTGACCCAAGTTGCCCCCAAGTTTTCATAATGAATATAGTGTTTACAGTTCGGGGAGAAAGTAGCCTTAAAAACTCAAACAAGATTTGGGGGGGTAAAAGGGCAATGGGAAATTTTTCACAACGAGCATTGATGAACACACATACAAAAATACCCCAAAATTCCTAATTTTTCCCCCCTTTAAACCCCCAAAAAACAGCATTAATAGCTTCCAAAATGCCATGGAACCGATCTTTAGGAATTAGACCCAAGAAATAACATCAAAAAAAAAAAAAAAATTGTAAAGCAACAAAACAAAAAATAATCCACATGGTCCCCAGAAAAAGCTATCAAAGAACTAAAGGAAAAATAAAAACCCTTTAAATTTTAAAGAAGGCTGAAAAGGGGGTGCACATTTTGTAAAGGAAGCGGGTTTTGAAAGAAACCCCAGGTTTACAAAATTTTAAAAGGATTTCCTGCCCACCTACAAAAAACTCAGAGAAGATCCTACAAAGGGTTTTAAAAAAATTTTTTGGGACGGGCTCTTCAATCTGGGTAAAACCTGGGAGTTATATCGAAAAAAACAGAGAATTTATTTATCGGGAGAAGATCCAGTGGTCCCGTTTTTTTATGGTGTCCCAAAGGTCCATAAAAAAAGAGTTTTCCCCCAGGGTTGAGACCTACATTTTTGGGGAATCAATCGCTGGGGGGAAAGGGGGTTAGTACCCTTTTAGATAAAATTTACAACCTATATACAGGGCTGGCCGGGTTTCATTAAAAAAACACTTTAAATTTGTAAAAATAAGTTAAAAAGGTAAACCCTGGGATGATAATTTTGTCCCGGGGCAGCTGCGATTTGCACTTAACTCCCCATAAAACCCCATCATATTTTCAATTGGGCAGCTTTTAAAATTTTTTTTTTGAGAAAAAAAAGGCTACAGTGGCTACCCAGGGAATTCATTCAAATTTGTACAGAACATCACTTAGTAAACAATTACTTTAAGTTTAAACAAATTTAACTTCCCCCCCAACCCGGGTTGGGGCAAAACCCCTGGGGACCACTTTCCTTTCCCCCTTTCCCCAAAACCCAAACCCTTTCTAAAGGCTGGTGTTGGGGGCACCAGGCCATTTTTAGCGAGGCTAACCCCTTTTTTAGATTCTATCCTTTGGATGGGCGTTACGTCGACGACCTCATCATTATATGGGGTCCCATGAGCGTCCAAAACAGCCCTTCTTGATTACATCAACAGTAAACATTTTTAATCTTTTGAATTTTTTGGGCACCCTGGCCAAAACGCTAAATTTCCTTTTTTAGACATATAAACTACAGGGGGGGCATTTTATTGGGTACTATTTCCACTACTATGTATCGCAAGCCCAAAGCCGGCAAAATTTAGTAATTTAAGCAAACAGTTGCCATTCCCCCAATACATTAAAACCATACCTTACGGCGAGTACGTCAGGCTTTTTAAATCGGGACATCGACACAAATTTCCTTAGGGGGGAAAAGGGGCCCAAACTTTTAAAAAAAATTTAAAAAAGGGGGATACAGTACTAAAACAACCTCAATGAAGCTAAGTCCAAAAACAAATAAAAAAAACCCCAACAGAAATTGTTTTAAAAAGGGACAGAATCAAATTTAAATTGGGGCTAAAAAACAGGGGAAAAAATAAAAACAAGCTAGTTTTCCCCCTACCCAAAAAACAGCAGTAAAAATTTTGGGAAATCAAAAGAATTTTTTTTTAAAACTTTAAAATTTTTCGCAGGGCGACACTTACTAAAATTTTGGGAAAAAGGATTTTTTTTTTTGGGGGTTTCCCCAAAAAAGGGCCAAAACGATAGGTGAAATTTTATCCCCCAGTACATTTTTAGGCAATTCCAAAATTTTTAGGGAAAACATGGCTTTTTTCAAAAAGGCTTTTTTATGTGTGGAGGCGTCCCTGCGGTGCTGCAAATTTTCTGTCAAAAGCATAAATTTTCTGACCAAAAAAAAAGCAAACATGTATAAGAAATAAAACCCTTTCTTTAACGCAACCCTCAATAATTAATTTACATTTAGAAATTTCCAAGCGCCAAAAGAAAATATTTGGGAGCACTAACCGTTTAAAATTAAGACCCGCATCGCGAACATGTAACAACCATCAAAAAACCCAAAAAGACCCCAAAGTCGGGGCCGCTAAACATTTTAAATAAACATGCAGGCAATTTTTCTTTTTTAAAATTTTTAAAGCCATTAATACATTGCTCGGGGCGGCAATTGGGTAAAGAACTTTAGCAAAAAGAAGCCTTTTTGGGTAAAAAAACTAGCCCACTAGGTCCGGGGAAAGGTTTTGAAAAAACCCCCCACGGAACCTTTTAAAATTTTTTTTAAAAAATATCTATTTGGTGTTTGAAAATTGTCACTAGACTGTGAAGAGTAGGCAAGGAAAAAAAAGGGAAAAAAAAAAAAAAAAAAAAATAAAAAAAGAAAATGGAAATTTTTTTTTTTTTTTTGCATATTAAAAAGACTTTTAAAATTTTATAAACCCAATGGGGATATGTTTTTTTAAAATAGTCGTTGCTGCTTTAAATTTATTTTTTTCAAGCATTCATTCTTACCTTATATAGATTTAACCAGGGCTTTTGGGTTTCCCCGCTCGGGGTCATTAGAAATCCCAGTCACATGTTTGCAACCTTGGATCCCCTGAATTTTTTTTTTAGATGGGGTTTTTTATAGTGACCCGCTGTAAACCAGGAAATTTTTCTGGGAACAAGGGGGCCTAGCCCCCAAAAACCCTTTGTCAGTTGCACTACGGGGAAAACCTTTTCGTCTGCTGCCATTTTAAAGGGTTTGGGTAATAAAGAGATTTAAATTTAAAATTTTTCTTCCGACGGAATTTCAAATTTACCGGGGCTTGGCGGGGGCCATTGCCCAGGGGGATTTTTCCCCGTGGATCTTTTTCCCTAGCAAGCTGTTTTTGGGCCCACCCGCCCAAAATTCCCTTTGGGAAACCCAAAAAACCCCCAACCTGGGGTCTACATGGGGCATGAAGTCTTTTCTAAATGGGAGCCACATTTTTTGCATTTAATTAAACCCGGGAGGGTTTGGGGCCGCCCACAGGTTTTTGCCAGTAGCAGGGCCCCCCCCAAATAACCCAGCCAGGTAGCTAGGGCTGCCACCTGTAATTAGCCAGATAGCTGGGGCTGCCCCCAGTAACTAGCCAGGTAGATAGGGCTGCCCCCATGAATTAGCCAGGTAGCTAGGGCTGCCCCCATGAATTAGCCAGGTAGCTAGGGCTGCCCCTATGAATTAGCCAGGTAGCTAGGGCTGCCCCCATGAATTAGTCAGGTAGCTAGGGGTGCCCCCCAGTAATTAGCCAGGTAGAACCCGTGTCAGTTATTAGCCAAGTAGGGCCAGTAATTAACCAAGTAGGCCAGTAATTAGCCAGGTACGGACAGTAATTAACCAAGTAGGGCCAGTAATTATCTCAGCCACTGGATTCTTTTTCTCTTCCGGTGCTACCGGCTCATCTATCGACGCTGGCCATAATACCCCAGGATCAACCAATCTACGTGTCTTTTACACCCGAACAAGTTAATAATCTACTGACTCAAATGCCAGAACCTGAGGAAAACCCTGTGGCATTTTACAGTGGCATCAGTCAGATACAGATTCTGCCTCTTGGAAAGATCTATACCATGTTGCCAGCATCAAGGCTGGGGATTACTTTTGGCCTATCATCAAATCAGCCCTACAAGAAGACACTGTTGAGGACATCAGTGCTTACTCATCTGGGGAAGAGTTCTCCCATCGTCTTCATTCTTGGGCAAAGGAACGCTTGGATGAGTCAATATCTTCAATTCTAAACAGAGTCCTACGGAATCCGTGGAGAATTTTTATCACCGAATGTCTGCCTTATTCCAGGACCATGGATTTGACATGAACACTAAAGCTCACAAAATCCTCTTTTTAATGGCAATTGTTATAGGTTTACTTAAACCCATTTGGGACTTTGAAACTATTTGAGCAAAATATGCAGAGTAATCCGGAAGTCAACTTCTCTCCATTGCAAAAGCACAGTGTTTTTTGATGGCTCAGACTGATTCCTCTCAACAGTTAAATAAGGTTTCTAAGGTGACCCTATTTCAAGAGCTCCCACAGGGCTCTATAGCTCAGCCAGACACCATACTCTACAATCAACCAATGTAAGTTTTCCCTGGGTGTCAACCTACAGGCTACTATCGAGATAACGGTTCGCGACCTTTCCAGAGCGCACACCCTGGTGGAAAAGGCCGAACTCAGAAAGCTTGTTTTTACTGCAACCGATCCGGACATATCATGAGGCAGTGCCGCACTAAAGATCGTGACGAGTCTTGCTACCAATGGAAAGCAACTACCGCAATACCCTCAAGCATATAATCAATTTCAACCTCAGTATCAAGTTTTTGGTCCTCAATGGTCAAGATTCAATCAACAAACACAATGCAGACCTCAGTCCTACAATAATAATCCATTCATTGGACCTCAATTTCCCAATCTTAACCATAGTCAGTACCAACAACATTTCCTCAAGATGCGTCTTATCCGCCTTTCCAACCTCAAAACACCTCCTATCGTCCTCATCCATAGGATTCCGGCAAACCTATGTCTACCGTTTTTCTCAATGCTTCAGAGAACACCACTGTTAGTCATGCTGTACCCGTATTAACCGTCAAGCTTCAAATTAATGGCCACCAACTTCCTTTCCTTGTCGACACTGGTGTAGCCAGATTGGTTCTGAACTTCTGACATTCCACCAGACGTCATACTTTCTCCTGATTATATTTCATGCGTTGAAGTGGATGGACGACCAACCCAGACTCACTTAACCAATCCTGTACCAGTTGGACAACACGGACTATTTATCATTCCTAATTACCCAACTAATCTGCTTGAAGCCGATCTTCTGCAAACGATGAATGCTACTATCAGATATGATTCTTCTGGAATGTATTTGGACTACAATACTCCAATTTAACATGAAGCTCTACAAGCTGTTCCTGCGCTTCTCATGTTTTATCCACATCAAGCAAAACTTCCTGAACTTTTGACATAAGTCCATCTTGAAGTTTGGTCTTAAGGTCCTGATGATGTCAGTCTCATTCCGGTCTAACCTGTATATGTCTTCATTGAAAGAGGGAGCAACCCCTCCTCGACTGCCTCAATATCCCTTAAAGCATGATCAAGAACAATCTTTGGAGTCACAGATCACAGCCTTCTTGAACAATGGGGTGATTATCCACTGCATTTCTCCTGCAAATACACCTCGGTTCCCTGTTCACAAGAAAGTTATCCCTGGTGAACCTCCAAAATACCGTTTGGTTCAGGAGCAGTCATTGCTGTAACGGATTATGAGAACCCTGTGGTCCCCAAAGCTCATGTTCTTCTCAGCCAAGTACCTTCTTCAGCTGCCTACTCCACAGTCTATGGTTTCTACAATGTCTTCTTCAGTGTTGCAAGTTAGATCCTGTTGCACGGACTGTCCCTACTTGCCTCAGAGCTGTCATGGCTGCACAAGTTCTTCTTGAAAAAACTCAGGACATCATTTTAGGCCATCCGGTCAATGTTTTGGCTCCTCATGATCTGCAAGGGATCCTGAAACAGTCGCAGCAACGAAAAGGATCAGTAAAAGAACAAGTGTTAGACTTTGCAAAATATTTTTACTGTATGAGATCTTCATATATTACGTTTCAAACATCAGCGATATACACGCATCATAAACATTGTTGCAAGGGCTGTTAGTACAACAAAGAGCGCAATACCATACAATAGAGACTATAGCCAACCCTAATCACAGTCCCTTAGAGCAAAACAATTTTTTGATCCCCTTTTCGGGGGGTATATGGCAGACCAGGGAAAGTCCCAAAAAATGTGGAAAGTGCTTTCGGGGCAGAGCCGTTTTATCCCCTTCTGGACCCGACCCCTCTCCGGGGCTACATTTTAAAACTCCCAGTAAAAACGGGAACAAAAGGCCTCTGCGTTTGGGACGCACTTTTGGGGCACCACCCCCTTTGCCCACCTTTCCCAATAGGAAAGGGGGGCCCCAGGGCTAAATACCTTCGTCTCCTCTCATTAAAAAACCTTTTTTTCCCTGACTGCAAATTGGGACTTTTGTTTTTTTGCCAAATTTTTTTACTTAGTATTTAAAGGACAAAAACAAGAAAGGGGTTTAATTTTCTGTGCGCCCAATTGCAACTAATCCTGCAAAAGGGCAGGGAAAAAAAGAATCACCGTTTTATGGGGAAAGCGCTCCTTTCTACATTCTTCTTTTTAGCCCCAATTGGACTAAGGGGTTTCCAGCCTACAAAAATCCATAAAACCCCCTTTTCCCCCGAAGTGACGTCTCTTGATATTGGTTTGATAAATTTGACTCAATATTTTTTTCAATACCGGGCCATTGGGTTTTCCTTACATTTACCCCCAAAAATCAAAAAAATTTTTTTGGCCGAGGTTTTTTTTGGGCCATATTGTTTTTTTTTTGGGTTTTTTAATTTTCTTCTTTTTATCCTTGGCCTTTTTCGTATATAAAAAGACGAAATTTTTTGACTTGTGTTCATTCATTTCCTTTTTCCCGAAATTTTGTTGGGGGTTTTGGGCCCGACATAAAAATTTTACCAAATGGGCTTTTTAATAAAAAAATTTAACGTTAGTTGTTTAAAAGGAAGAAAGTCCCTAAAAACGAAAAAGGATACCCCTTTTATGGGGGATGATACATTGTATAAACCTCGTAAAAAATGGCAGCCCAATTCTGGCCAATTAAAGGAAAGGGGAAATTTTCCCTTTTTTTTGGTAGATAACACTCCCTGCCTTTGTTCTGGTAGCTCTAAATCGGGAATGTACTCCCAAATTTCTAATCTTTCTGCCCTTTTTCCCGGTATGTAAATTGGGGTTTGTCTTTAAAGAATCTTCCATAAATGGGATACTTTGTAAATTTCCCAAAGCTTTTTTAAATGGGTTTTTTCAAAATTATTTTAGCTGATCTTTTCATACATGAAAAAAAATTTTATTTTATTATTATTTAATTTTTTGGTTTACTCATCGAGGTTTTCCCTCCGTTTTCTTGGAGATTTTAATTTGCTTTTTTTTATTACCCTCCCCAGGGTACCCCCTTTTCGGGCAAAAAATTATTTATCATTTTTTGGGTTTTATTTTTATGATACGCCCCATCGTACTACAGATGCCCCTTTAACCCCCTCATAAACCCTGTCTTTTCCGGGATTGAAATTGTTACACTGGAGCATAAAAATTTTTAATCATTTTAGTGTAAATTTTTTTTTTCCAACCCATTTACTTTTTATATAAATTTGGGCTTTAAATTTTTTCCCATATTTTTATGGGACGGGTTCATCAAAAAATTTATTTTTGGATTTAAATATTTAATTTTAGAGTAAATTCAGTGGGGGTTTGAATCTTTTTGATGGGGAAACAAAAAGGAAATTTTGTTTCCATACTTCCCCCCCCAAAAACCGGAAAAACAAAAAAAAAATCATCCACATATCTTCCCGTGAGTCTCCCCATACTACCCGCCCCAAATGAGATCAAAAAATTGTTTCCGCCCCTAAGGGACTGTGATTATTGTCTATAGTCCCTTTTTGTATGGTATTGGTTTTTTGGGGTTGTACTAACAGCCCTTGGCAACAATGTTTTTAATGCGTGTATTTTTGCTGAGGGTTTGAAACTTAATTATTGAAGATCTCATACAGTAAAAATTTTTTTTGGCAAAAGTCTAACCACTTTTTCCCTTATCCTGATCCTTTTCCCTACCGGGAAAATTTTGGGGGGGTTTTGGGAACCCCGCTCAGGAAAAATTGGAGTTTTAATACAGACTTTTTTGTAAACAGCGGGATAAAAAATTTTACAGACGCCGGGGAAAAACCTCATCTTAAAGAAACGCGCCATCTCTGTTTAAAATTGCCCTTAAATTTGATGCCTGGGAAATGTAAATTTTGGGAAAAAGAAGTACTATCTAAAACCCGCCCCAGCTTCCTTTTCCCCAAGGGGGGAAAAATGAAGATGAAAAAATGGGGTTTTCCAAACGGGTTGAAGCCAGACTGGCCGCGAAGGAACCTCTTTCATGACTGTCTTGAAAAAATTGGAGGCTAAAAACCTCCCATTTTCCTAATGCTCTAAAATCCAAGTTGGAAAACCCAGACTATGTTTTCTTCACTTTTTGGGATCCCAGATATGCGGATAAATCAAGGAACAAAATTTCCAATACGGGGATTTGCTGTGGTTCCCTTGCAAGAAAACCGTGAAACGCTGCATCTTTCCCCATTCGAGAACTTACCCAAAGGTAAACTCGGGGCCCAAAACGGAGTTTCGGGAAGGGAAAAAAATGTGAACAAATACACCCACTCAGCCTAAAAGTACGGGGGGTTAGCCCATCCCTTTTCCTGAAGGGGGCCCCTGCGAATTTTCCCAAAGACAGCTAGGGGAACGCCCATCAAAATCAAAAAACCCTTTCAGACTTTTGGGTGAAATGTCTCCAGATTCCCAGTTCAAGTGGCCATTTAAAAGACAACTAAAGCCCATGGAAGAATAGAACAGAAAAGCAAAGGCAACTACAGAGCAGCCTTGGCCGCAAACCCCGCAGCTCTCTTTCCCAGAAAATTGGGGAAGGGGAAGGGGGAAGTGGTTTGTATAGTGCTGCCCAAAGGAGAAAGTAGAAGGTGGGGAAATTGGGGGAAGGTGAGAAAAAAAAGGAGAGGGTTTGAAAAGGGAAAAGAAGAAAAGAAAAAGGGTGAAAAAAGAAGAAAAAGGAAAAAGGGAAAAGGGGAATAGAGAAAAAGAAGAAAAAGAGAAGAAAAAAAACCCAAAGATGCATTAAACCCAGGTTGTTAACCTGTTGAAAAACAATTTCAACCCGAAAAACCCCAAACGAAAGGAAAAAATTGGGGAAGGGAAATTTGGGGAGCAGGAATACCCCAAAAGAGGGAAATTTTTTAGGGGAAAAGAAATTTAGATTTTTTGTTTTTCCACTGTAGTACAATGGGCTCATAAATAAAAACCCCCACAAGGAACAAAACCAATGATTTCTTCAATCAAAAAGATATACCAAAGCACCCAATCTCCTTTTTTCCTCCCGGCAAGTAACTTTTCCCTAGAAGTTGGGAAAAAAATTTGCAAAACTTGAAAACCCCCGGGCACTGATGAAAAACCCCAAAGGGAAAGCATTTGGCCCAAAAACCATTTAATATCCTTTCTTTCCCGGATGCAGATTAACCAAATTGAATTCCCCAAGAGTTTTAAGGGTAAAAGTTTTTTTTCTGGGTATGGGGGATATTTTTTCTCGGGGGATGGCCTGAACCCTCCCCAATTTACCAACATGACTGCCAAAAACCCCCGTGAAAACTATTGATTTAATTTAAAAAAATGGCAGTTTTTTGGGTCGATCCCTGAGGTTTTTAAAATCGGGACCAAGGACCTCCCTTTTCATTCCCGGAATAACCAGAGACATTTTGGAACTGGGGAAGGAGCGAACCTCGGCCTGACACTCCCTACCACCCCGGGAATTCAGCGGGGAAAAGGGGAAAAAAATTTAACCCCCCTTCGAAGAACAAAATTCTGAAGGCTAGAAAGGGAAACATCTTTTTCCCGGGCCTGAGATCCTCCAAATTTGCACCCCCATTCTGACAAAAAATCCCCCAGGAGCCCCAACTGGTCTCACTCCCCCTGGGGGGTATTTTCTTCGGGGCCCGCCCATAATAGGGAGGTACCTTTAAAGGGAGGTACAACAGTTGATTAAGGAAATGATGCCTTGTAAAATATTTTAAATTAAATCTGATAAAAATTTTAAAACTAAACCCAAAAGCCAATTTTTCCCTCCCCTTTCCAAAACCAAAACTCGATCAAAACACCCCTGGTGATTTGTGGGGTTTGCAAAAAAACACATCAGAGATTCTCTAGACCCCCAGTTTGCCCCAAAACCAAGTACCCCCTGGGTGCCCCAACCTCAATAAAAACTTGAAGGAAGACCCACCTGGGTGCATGCTTCCACTGCAAAAAGGGGCCCTGCGACCAAATTTCATTATGAACTTTTCCCTTAAACCTTTCATATTTTTGTCTGGGTTCTGGATGGGTTTTAAAATGCAAAGGGGCAACCTGGGGGGTGCCTGATAAATTTCCCAAAACTAGGGTTTCAGGTCAAAGCGGGGGTTTTGAATCACTTCCCCCCAAAAAAACAATCAAAAAAAAAGTATAAACCCGGGGGTTAAATTAAATTTCTTTATAAAATTTAAACAGGGGTTTTTAATTAAAACCCGGAGGCCTTACAAGGTTAGCAAACCCAATTAACCCACCCTCCACCCATGCCCTCTCCTAAATCTTTTGAGGGTTATGAGATTATCAAAAATTTCCTAGATCCCTTTCTCCCGGGGGGAACTGTTGAGGTGGCCCGGGCGGTGGTTTCGGTAGGGGTCATCCTTCCTTCAAAGGTTTCCTATGAAGAAAAACAGCGGTTGTTTGGTTACGGCCCCCCTTGGAAAAACCCCTTACGGGGTTCAGTGGGTTAAAACACCCCTCCCCCCCCTTTTAAAACCCCTTTTGCGGCAAAGGAGAGTAACCTTTCCCCCTTTCTTGTTATTTTAAAGGAAAAGCATCAAAAAATCATTCACCTCGGGGGGGGGAAAAAGCGTTAGAACAGATTTGTTTTTTTTTAGGGGGGGGCCTGCCCCAATTTGAAATTTTAAAGGGAAAAAAAAAAAACATCAATAGTTTTGTTTCATCTTTACATTCTTTTTTAAAAGCCCCATCAAAAAGTTTTTTTAAAAAACGGGTTTTTACTGCTATACTTCCTTTTTCAAAAACAAATCAGATATCTTCAACACAGCTTTCCCCTTGGAACGGATGGCATTGTCGCTTAAAGCGGAGAACTTTTATCAAGAAACCAAAGAGGATTCCCTTTCGGAATGTTCTTTTCAACTAATGCCTAGCAATTATGTAGATACAGGAGACTTTTGGGTTTTCAAAAACACCCAAATTAAAGCCAAGATAGAATATCATGTGATTCTTATAAAATGGAAGAAAATAAAAACGGTTACTTTGTTAATAAAAAAACAGTTTTATGTCCAAAACCAAAAAAGGTGTGGGTCATATTTTCTCGACCCCGGGGGCCGGGCGACACTTTAAAAATAATATAATTGGAGGAACATTTAATTGGAAAAAAAGGTTTGGAACAAAGAAAATTTTCCACACCTATTTTTTTTTCATTTTGACACCCTAAAACTCTTTGGACCGGGTCACGGCCCAAATGACCCTTCTCACATCTGCAGGTTACAGGGAAAAATCTGAGCTCATGCCCAGTCACTGCCAATGACCCTTCTAACCTCAGGGTTCTGGAGATCGAGCTCATAACCATCACTGACCAATGACCTCTTCTCACATCTACAGGATACATTGAACTCCGGTTTGCCAAAAATGCCCAAATGACCTCTTCTCAATCTGCAGACTACTGGGACCTGGTCAACCATATGCCCAACGACCTCTTCTCACCTTGGACCAGAAGATGAGTCCCAGTCCCTTGGTGGTCCTGCACATAATTATCTCGATCACTGCAGATATCATTCGGGGATGGGTGGGATGGAGGAGATGATGAGGGGTTGGACGATGGGGATTTTGGCTGTTCTTAGTAGAGGTCAGGGGGCGAATTAAAATACCAATGATAATGTAGAATCTGTAGGTTCCCAGCATCACTCACCTCACAGGACATCACAGCACTCTTACTCTTGGGTATGTTTTTAGGAGGGGGGTTGCGGACAAAGGTACCCGAGTGGATTGTGAAAAACTGAAAAAATTTATACATCAATTTTTATCCATGAAAAGTTTTACTGTACATACTCAAGTATAAGTCGACCCGAATAAAAGTTGAGACACCTAATTTTACCACAAAAAACTGGGGAAACTTATTGAGAAAAAGTAAAGGGGCTGGGGGGAAATGGAGCAGCCACTGGTAAATTTATGCAACTCACATGCTAGGATCAAACTGATCACACTGGTCATTTAAATAGATACTACCTACACACAAAAAAAAAAACAAAAATATGGTGGTAAAATGACCCCAAAGAGGTAAATGTCCTCCATAGGCAATTTAATGTCCCCCATAGCAGGTATAGGCAGTTAAATTTCCCCCCCGTACTCACCTGTCTCCCCCGCTGCTCTGAGGTGCTCCGTCTTCTTGCCAGCACCTGTGTAGGATACTCCGGAAGCAGACTTGCGTCCTTCTGGAGTCCTATGCGGGGCAGGGAGCACTCGATCTCTGCTCCGCAATAGTTTCATCAGCTGTATGGGCTCCCATAGGAGCGCAACGCAGAAGAGATCCCCGCTACTCAATAAACCAAAGGGAAAGGCATTTTTAAGCAAAAAAAAATGGGAAAAAAAAATTTGGTTTTATATTTTTATATACACCGTAAAAAATTATTCCCAACAAAAAAAACAAACCAAATGGGATGACCCATTAAAATATATTTTTAAAGTGGAAACAACCCCCGTCTGAGTGATTTATTCCCCCAAGACCTAAACTTCCAGTGAGAACCAATACTTGAGATGACTAATCCAGAGATTCCATGCAGTCTGGATTCTGAGCTCACATAAAGTGTACTAATTAAAGTTACCAATGACTTAAAGGAGTTGTCTCCCTACAGGGTTTCAAAGGATGCATGAATGAAATACTCTGTCACTTCCTGGTTCAGACTGACTAATTTGCATAAGCTCCATGCTGTACAGCTCATGCCTGTTCAGTTGCTAATTATGATCAGATTAGCTTCTCAAACTGCTCACAGGACTTCTTATCTGATCCCTCTAACAAAAGCCCTAATTACAGTTCTGTTTACTTGAGATAAATCAAGCTTTTTACTGCCTGGCAGCATGGACACTGTGGACACTGCCCTGACCTGTGTGATGACTCACTCACTGTTATCTCATTGAACAAACAGCAGAGGGAGATTTGTTTACAGGTCTGTTACTGAGGGAACTGAAAATAGCCAGGGAGGTCATAAATTCACTTGTTATCTCCTTAGGGAAAACAGAGGAACAAAGCAATATATTTGGAAAATGTCTTTATTTTGTGTTCCCTACAATTTGAAAGCTATTCTTTGTAGCAAGACAACCCCTTTAACTACAAAAGTCTCATACTAATACCCAGTGCTACAACTAGACCTGTCCTCTGCCTTTGACACTACTCTGTGCTCCTCCTCCTAGACCTGTCCTCTGCCTTCTCCATTACTCTGTGCTGATCCTCCTACAACCTGTCCTCTGCCTTTTCCATTACTCTGTGCTCCTCCTCCTAGACCTGTCCTCTGTCTTCTCCATTACTCTGTGCTCCTCCTCCTAGACCTGTTCTCTGTCATCTCCATTACTCTGTGCTCCCCCTCCTAAACCTGTCCTCTGCCTTCTCCATTACTCTGTGCTCCCCCTCCTAGACCTGTTCTCTGCCTTCTCCATTACTGTGTGCTCCTCCTCCTAGACCTGTCCTCTGCCTTCTTCATTACTCTGTGCTCCTCCTCCTAGACCTGTACTCTGCCTTCTCCATTATTCTGTGCTCATCCTCGTAGACCTGTCCTCTGCCTTCTCCATTACTCTGTGCTGAACCTCGTAGACCTGTCCTCTGCCTTTGACACTACTCTGTGCTCCTCCTAGACCTGTCCTCTGCCTTCTCCATTACTCTGTGCTCCCCTAGACCTGTCCTCTGCCTTCTCCATTACTCTGTGCTCCTCCTCCTAGACCTGTCCTCTGTCTTCTCCAATACTCTGTGCTCCTCCTCCAGGACCTGTCCTCTGCCTTCTTCATTAATCTGAGCTCCACTTCCTTGATCTGTCCTCTGCCTTCTCCATTACTCTACCCTAATTTCCTGATACCCACCCTCATGTAATCTCCATCCATAACCTGTCCCCCCCATACTCCCGTTACCACCCTCATGTAATCTCCATCCATAACCTGTCCCCCCCCATAACATCTCTGCCCTAATCTCCTGATACCTCCCCTGGTTTCCCGGGTTCCTTTACCTGTGATGACTCCGAGCAGGAGGATGATATAGTCCATGGTGTCTGTAGAGAGGTCCCAGTGTAGAATGTGTCATGTCCAGACCTCATGTGTTCTTCACCCTCCAGGACAGGATGTGGCAGCCACACTCTGCTGGCCGGACGGATGATGACACCACAGCCCTCGCCTTCTGATAGTAATGTCACACAGCTTCTCTAGATGCTGGACGGCCATATTGCTGTTACAAATCACTTAGCTTGGTGACTACCCCGGGGGCGGCCGTAATGGAGGCCAAACTGGAGGACTCCTCCCCTGCTGGGGTAATAGTCATAGCTGGGTTGGATTGTGATGACTCTCAGAGGAGACCGGCCTCAGGTATTATACCTCTGCTATTCTCCTCTCCCCATTTCTGCACTTCACAATAGACAATGTCTTGATGGTAGGTGCAGTCAGGACCTTGTATTTGGCAGCTCCTGAGATCAGAGGGGAGCACAGGATGTTCCTATGTATTAAGTTTGGTGATTAAGTTTGCAATTTCTAATGAGACAACATGGCTGACACTTCCATCTTGTTCTACTTCTTCCATCTTTTTATCTAACTGACGATTCAGCTCTGCTAAATAGATGGGTTAACTGACTACTGCTATAATTTATACTACTAAAGGTTACTTGTTACTTCCCTATTTTATACTCGCTTCCCTATCCAGGACTTTTGGGTTTACGCCCAGAAACTGATTCCAAGCAAAGAAAAAACACAGACAGACAGTCTGTAGACCTTTTGCGGGAAAACTTAGCATTAACTTCTTAACGACCGCCCACTGTCTTTTGACGTCAGGCATTTCAGGTCGTTCGTCTGCAGCGACATGTTTTGGCATCGCTGCAGACATCGGAGTTTGCGGCGCCCAGCGCCACTGCAGTGCTGAGATTGGGGCTGTACTACACACTGTACTACACAGCCCTGATCCCAGCGCAGTTCCAGTGAGCACCGGGGAGCAAGGGAAGCTCCGCTCCCCAATGCTTTAACCCTTTGATTGCTGCAGTTCGTCACCGTAGCGAATCAAAGGGTTTCCCTGCTCTGTCGGGTGATCGGGACACCCGGTGACCCGACAGAGCCTGGGGAACGACTGCACAGTCAGCCCTGGGGACCTAGAGTAGCCCCAGGGCTGTCTGTGTAAGAAGCCAGTGATCAGGGCAGACTGTGTGCTGTCCTGATCACTGCCTGTGTCAGAGTGACACAGATTATAATGTATTAACATATATGAATATGCTAATACATTACTACGTGGAGAAAAAAAATTAACACTGTTCTCCATGGTATTGGTCTAAAACTCACTTTTTTCTCCATAGGTTTCTATGGGGAAGAAAAGTGAGTTTTAGACCAAAACCGTTTCATACATGTGGCCCAAAAAGTGTAAAAAAAAAAAAAAGAATAAATAAAAGAATAAAAAAAAATAAATATTTAATAAAAAATAATCGTGCATACATTACACACACAAAGAACCCTACACATATTAGGTATCCACACGACCGTAATAACCTGTAGAATTAATCTAACAATTTATTAAGTGTGAAATGTGAATGGCATAAAATGTAAAAAAACAAAAAAAATTGAAAAAAAAATTCTGCAATTATTTATAAGTGAACTTAAACTATTCCCCCATAAAGTACAATTTGTCTGGAATAAAACGAGGCCTCATCCAACTGCGTCATTGAAAAAATGAAAAAGTTACAACTGTTGAAACGCAAGGAGGCAAAAACGAAAAAAAATGTTCTGGTCATGAACTACTTTTCAGGCGTCCGGCTTAAGGGGTTAAGCAATATTTAACCACACTTGTATCTTGGCTAACTACAATGATGTTTGATTGGATTATAGTATTCACCAATCAATTTAGAATAAAGTTAAGGGGTTGTGTAATGCACAATAACCAATAAACTTTTCAGGGTGGGCTTTGGTATGATAATTATGGGGAGGCTTAATTAAGTTGTTTGACCAACTGAATATGTAATCCATGCATAATGATGTGTAATGACGTATTGTTTTACTAATATATTAAAAACCTGATCCGCCTTAAACAGAAGTGATATAATCTCATGTATTGCTTGTAATAAACCAGAAGATTTGCATTGACGGCTGTGTCAGCACCTTTTTTCATTCATATGCATATGTCTTAATTATGGATTATTGATTCATTTGGAAACTGCACAATGAGGTTAAAGGGGTTGTCTCGCTACATTCATCTTTCCTCTTTTCTTGGCTTCATTTTCAATTCAGGGGCATGTTTACTGGCTTCTATGAGGCTGCAGTAGAAGCCAGGTCTGTAGCTATAGCGACCAGTACTGGCAGCCTTTCAGGAGAGATCACACAGGTCTGTAGCTATAGCGACCAGTGCTGGCAGCCTATCAGGAGAGATAGAACAGGTCTGTAGCTATAGCGACCAGTGCTGGCAGCCTTTCAGGAGAGATCACACAGGTCTGTAGCTATAGCGACCTTAAGAGCTGATGCAGCCCATACAAGAGGGGATATCTAGGAATAGGTAGGACAGTGTTAATGGACACATATTGCAGTGACTTGTTTCTACAAGATCTTTAACATAAAAAGCAGCAATCCCTGTAGTGAGACGACCCCTTTAAGGAGGGTCTTAAGAAGCCTTCCATAACACAGCAATGTAACGTAGTAAAGTAACAATGTAACAGTCAAAATGTAACATACTAAAAATGTAACATAACAAAGTAATAGTAAGAATGAAACAATGTATCATAGTAACAATGTAAAATAGGAGCAATGTAAAATAATAATGTAACAAAGTATCATAGTAACATAGTAAGAATGAAACAATGTATCATAGAAACACTGTAACATAGCAGATAAGGTTGGAAAAAGATCTAGGTTCATCAAGTCTAAGCTACAACTCTACAGTGTTGATACAAAAGATGGAAAATCCCCTTTGAGGCAAAGGCCAATTGCCCCATACAAAAGGAAAAAGCCATTCCCTACTCCAAATCCGGATCACTGTCCTATCTCCAGGAGTCACACGTGTCTTTTATCTCTGTTGTTCCCGGACTCTCCCCATCATTGTGTCTGGTAGCAAAAAGTCAGAGAAAGAGAGGCAGAAAGCAAGAAGCAGAGTACAGTATTTACAGTCATGTACAAATCTATAGGGTGCACCCAAATAATCAACTCCATTGGAGAGCCCCAAAAATTAACTCCACTGGTGGATGCTCAAAACGCGTCAACAATGATGAATTATAACATGATGTTACTTTTTGATGCATCTTTGAATTAATCTGGAGTTTTATTATTATATTTCCACACCCAAGTTTTGCTGGAACCATGTTCTTTGTTGATTCTACCCTCAACAATCAACTCTAATCTCCACTGGAGAGCCCCAAGAATAATCTTCACTGGTGGGCTGCAGGCATCAGCTCCACTGGTGGGCCCCAAGAATCATC
>JAODAL010029048.1:0-52280 GCA_025379985.1 Phyllomedusa bahiana | reverse complement strand
GGGAAAAGCAAAGAAAATATAATGCGGGGGGGTGGGATGGGGGGGACTTGCTTTTCCCAAACAGACAGGACGTACCTTTTAAAAACTAAGCAGAGACAGCGGGGACTTATAATGTGGGGGGGAAATGGTTTGGGGAATTGGGCTGTTCCACGGGAAGGAATCCCGGTGAAAAAAAATAAGGAGGCGAAAGTCAGATGATAAACGGACCCCAAAAGTCTGCGTTTTTAAAATTTCGGGGTTTTTAAATTCTGAGGTTTTGCCACTTTTTTAAATTCCCAAATTTTAAAAATTTTTGGGCACTTTAAAATTTTGGCCCCGCCCCTCGGGTCCACAGACCAAAGCTTTTGAAAAATAAAACTCAACTATGAGGGGTTTCCCAAAATGAGCATTGGGCCCTTCAGGTTTTCTTTAAAAGGGGTTTGGGAGTAAAAATAGTCTGCAAGAGAGAAACTTCGGGGGGAAAGTATCGGGGATTGAGGGTATACAAAAAAAAACACAGGTTTAAATTAGGGAAGACAGAGCTGGGGGGAAAATATTAGAAAAAAAATGTACCAATTTAAATAAGAGAGCAGCTGGAAATTTAATTCGGTGGGATGGTGGGTTTTGCGTTCCCACAAAACGGGGCGTACCATTTAAACAAATTTCAGGCGTGGGCCCATATAATGCGGTGGGTTGGCTGGGACTTGCGGTTTTCCCCACGGGCCCGGGAGTACCTTTTAAAGAAATGAAGAGAGGCGTATTTTCGGGATGATTTTAAAGGGGACTCCAAAGTTGCGTTTTTTTTTAAATTCAGGGATAATTCTGAGGTTTCCCACTTCAAAAATTCCCAATTAAAAAATTTGGCCCGTAAAAAATTTGGGGCCCCCCAAGCCCTGGGCCCAAGACCAAACCCTCGCAATTTTATATCAACTATGATGATTTTCAAAATGAGTTTTGGGGCCCTTAGGTGTGTAAACGGGTGGAGCTAAAAAATTAGCTCTTTCACGACAGAAAACTTAAAGGGGGGAGTTTTGGGGATTGAGGGCCCTTTAAAAATTAAACAAAAGGTTTAAATTTAGGGAAAGAAAAGAGTGGGCAAAAAATACCCTGGGAAAAAAAAATTTTAACCATTAAACAAAAGGGAGAGAAGTTTGACAAAAATAATGCGGTGGGGGGGGCCCTTGGGATTTTTGCTTTTCCCAAAAGACGGAGTACCTTTTTAAAATAAGCAGGACAGCTGGGACATTTTAATGGGGGTGGGATGGCGGGGAAATTGTTTTTTTCCACAGAAAAGGGACTTTTCCTTTTTAAAATAAGCGAGAAAGGCTAGACTTGTTTTAGGTGGGATGGCGGGGATTGCTGTTCCCCCAGAAAAGGCCCGAAACCTTTTTAAAAAATAAGGGGGAGCAGTTTGGGACTTTTAATGGTTTGGGTTGGGGGGGACTGCTTTTTCCCCACAGGAAGGGTACCTTTTAAACTAAGCAGGCCCAGTTTAAAATTAAAAATGGGTGGGTGGCGGGGAATTGCTGTTCCCCAGACAGGACTTCCCTTTTAAATTAAGCAGAACCCCTTGACATATAATGGGGTTTGGGGGGGGCCGGGGACTTGTGTTCCCACAGAAAAGGACTTTAACTTTTAAAAATAAGAGGGGACAGCTAAAATTTAAAAATGGGGTTTGGGTTGGGGGGGAACTTCCCTGTTCCACAAAAAGGGAAACTTTACCATTTAAACAAAAGCAGGGGACAGTAGACTTTTTAATGCGGGTTGGGATGGCGGGACTTGCTTTTTCCAAGGACGGGGACGTACCTGTAAAAGAAATGAAGAGAGGCTTTTAGTAGATGATTTTTAAAGGATTCCAAAGTCTGCGTTTTTAAAATTCAGGGATAATTTGAGGATTCCCACTTCTAAATTGCCCCCCTTAAAAAATTTTGGCACATAAAATTTTTGGCCCAGATTTGGTCCAAAAGACCACAGCTCTGCAACTTATACTCAACTGTGATGAGTTCGAGCGCAACGCCATGGATTTGGTTGGGCCACTTCCCAAGTCAGCACGGGGTCACCAGCATATTTTGGTAATCCTGGACTACGCCACCCGGTTTTCGAAAGCCATACCTCTCAGGAACTCCTCTGCAAAGGCGATTGCCTGAGAGCTCTTTCACATGTTTACCCGGACCGAGATACTCAAGAAAATCCTCACTGACCAGGGGACCCCTTTATGGCGAAAGTGACAAAGGAGCTGTGTCGCCTCCTACAAATTACACAGCTGCGCACCTCAGTGTATCATCCCCAGACTGATGGCTTTGTACAAAGGTTCAATTGAACCTTGAAGGGGATGCTCAAAAAGGTAATAGACAAGCATGGGAAGGACTGGGACCGTATTTTGCCGTAGCTAATGTTTTCCATTAGAGAGGATCTGTAGGCTTCCACAGGGTTTTCCCCATTTGAGCTATTATATGAGAGGCATCCCAGGGGTCTGCTGGATATAGCAAAAGAGACCTGGGAGCAGGAGCAAACACCTCACTGCAATTTCATTGAGCGTGTCATGGAAATGCAGGATAGAATTGCGGCAGTGATGCCGATTGTTAAGGAGCATATGCAACAGGCTCAAGAAGCACAGGCCAGATAATATAATAGGTCTGCAAGGGTTAGGTCCTTTCAGCCAGGTGACTGAGTGTTGGTGCTAGTCCCAACAGTGGAGAGGAAATTTTTGGCAAAGTGGCAAGGCCCCTATGAGGTCTGGGAAAAATTCGGTGACGTAAACTATAAGGTATATCAACCTGGGGAAAAAAAAATCTCCAGATCCACCATTTATCTACTAAAAACCCTGGAAAGACAGAGAGGTCTTGGTGCTGTGTTCCCAAAGGGGAAGCCCCAAGTCACGAGCTGCCAAGGTCTGTATCGCAACTTTTGTCCGCAGTGCTGGTTACAGGAGGTTAAAGGAGTTACTGGGGGAAAAATTAGAAAAACCTGTTTTCAGATTACCAGTAAACTCAGGTATAATGATGACAAATGACAGAACGGGCCCAAAAGGTGGGGTGAGACCAGGGGCTAACTAGAGAACCTGGGCCCATAGAAGTTTAGAGGGGGCCCCTCCCCCCCTGCCCCCCCCGACCATGAAATTTTACCAGGATTTAGGTCATGCTTTAGGGAATAATACAAGGAGTGAACACCTCACCTGTTTCACCTCTTTTCCGCTACCAAACAAACCCCATTTCCCCCCAGATCAACATTACCCAAAGCGCTTACATATGGACCTTATTTACCGCAAGCCCCGACCAAAAATTACCACCAAAAACGTAACGAAATAATCCCCCTAACATTACGAAAAAAGTCTTTTTAACAAATACTTATATTACCGCCATAAGTATCATATAGTGGTATATACAGTGTACCGGTGCCCTAAGACTGCATTTACTAACTACGTGACCTTTTGGGGTGCACCAGGTACACGGGCTCTGCAGATTGTATCTTCCCCCATACAGTGCTATATTGTGGTAGAAAACCAGTTCACTGGCTTGCGATGACTTACCTCCACAGTGACTATTTTTTGGGCGGGGACCCCAGTGTACACAGGTTCTACAGAATATGAGTTTTACATGCGTTACATTTTGGAACTCACAGGTAGCTTCTTGAGGGGCCCTTAAATTTCCTTTTTGTTCTGTTTTTGGTCCAGACATTTGGGCCCTGCAAATTTGACAAAAAAATATTTAGAATCTTTTTTCCCCATCCCCCTCACTCCCCCCCCCCACCTCTGTACAAACTTCCCAAGGGGGGGAGGGGGGTACAGGCCACATTTTAGGAGGCACAGTCTCATAGAGGGGAGGGCGAGGATTCACCCCTTGGAGATTGTATTGCTTAGGCCGTATCCTCAATCTTTTAAGGGGAGACTCCTATTGTAGGTTTGGGAGGCCCCCTTAAATCTTAATTAGGCAGGGAATTTAAGGTAGGTAATTGGCCCCGGGAGGGATTTGGGAGGCCCAAATTCAGTAGGCACCCAAGGGAGATAGGGAAGCCTAGGGAATAAGTGGCAGGCCAAGGAGGTTGTAGGTGGGGCCCCCAAATAGGTAGGTAAGGTAGGTAGGTAAATTTTTCCCCAGGGAGGCAGCCCCCCGTAGCTAAGTAGGGTGTTGATAGGCCCCTGGGAGTAGGGGGACTTTAGGTGGCTATAAGGGGCCTATAGGTAGGCAGGCAGGGTTTAGGTAGGCTATAGATGGTCTGCGGAAGGGGAGGGTTCAGGTACTAAAGGGGGGGCAAAAAGGTAGCCGGCAGGTCATTAGGCTATAGGGGGTCAATGGTAGCAGGCAGGGTCAGGTGGCTAAGGTGAGTCAAGTAGGGGCAGTAGGTTCCGGCGGTAGGTGGTAACCAGGGGGGTTTGTAGGTAGCCAGGCAGGGTCTGTATTTAGCCCGGAGGGGCAGTAGATACCCGGTCAGTAGGTAGCCGGTTGGTAGGTAGCCAGGGTGTGGTATGTAGCCAAGGTAAGGGAGGTAGCCAGAGTCTGGTAGGTAGCCAGGTTCAGGTAGGTATCCAGGGTCTAGTAGATAGCCAGGGTCAGGTAGGTAGCCAGGATCTGGTAGGTAGCCAGGGTCTGGTAGGTAGCTAGGGTCAGGTAGGCAGCCAGGATCTGGTAGGTAGCCAGGGTGTGGTAAGTAGCCAGGGTGTGGTAAGTAGCCAGGGTCAGGTAGGTAGCCAGGGTCTGGTAGGTAGCCAGGTTCAGGTAGGTAGCCAGGCATACTACTTTAATGTTAAAAAAAAATAAGAAATCACTTACTCACCTGTCTCTTGCTCCCTTGCAGCTCAGCTCCTGGTCAGTCTGTGCTCGGCGCGAGCGACACGATGATATGACGTCATTGCGACGCCCACGTCAGCACTGTGGGCCGGCGCCTGGTAGCAGATTAGCAGAGCGAACTGTTATGTTTGTTGCCGGCGGGCACAGTAGCAGAACTACCAGGATAGCAGACGTGGTAGCAGCTGCTCCGGGGCCCAGGCCCCCCAAGAGCCCAGGCCCCGTGACAGCTGCTATGTCTGCTACCCCAGAAGTTACGCCTCTGGCTGGGACCCTATCGAGTCTCAGAGGAGGTGGAAAAAATGTTGTCACTAGGGCTTATAGAGAAGTTACAGAGTGGTTGACACAAAAGAAAAACAAACAGAGATCGCTCACCCGTATACTGAATGTATGTTGCCCCTGGGCACTCCTCGGCTCAGCGTTGTCCTCCAGTCCTAAGACGCTGCCGGCATAGCAGCTAACTGCAAACAGGAAACTGAATCCCAGGAGCGATCACGTGAGTGACAGCTCCATGGAAACGACAATGTCCAGGTGGAGGATAAAAAACGCTTTATTTGAACCAATATAAAATAGAAGCCACATGGAAAAAAAACAGACGCTTTTCAGGCGTAAAGGCCACCCTTGCTCACTGGTAACACTGGTAACAGTGAGCAAGGGTTTGCATTTATGCCCGAAACGCGTCTGTTTTTTGTCCGTGTGGCTTCTATTTTATATTGGTTCTAATAAAGCGTTTTTTATCCTCCACCTGGACATTCATCTGTTTCATGGAGCTGTCACTCCGTGATCGCTCCTGGGATTCAGTTTCCTGTTTACAGAGTGGTTGGTCCAGCTACATAGTGCTCATTCCCAAACACGATAGCAGCCTAAGGTTCTGTAGTGACTTTAGAAAGCTAAATGAGATATCTAAGTTTGATGCGTATCCGATGCCAAGAGCTCGTAGAAAGGTTAGGGTACATCACCACTCTGGACCTTACTAAGGGCTATTGGCAGGTGCCCCTTACAAAAGCAGTCAGGGAGAAAACCTCTTTTTCTATGGCCGTCGGGCATTTTCAATATGTGGTGCTTCCCTTTGGCCTCCACGGTGCCCCTGCCACATTCCAGAGATTGATGGATATTGTCCTATGGCTGCATAGAAAATACGCAGCTGCATATTTAGACTACTTAGTCACTATCAGCTGAGACTGGAATTCCCACCTGGCTAAGGTTCAAGCGGTCCTGGACTCCATTCGAGAAGCAGGCCTGAGCCCAAGAAGTGTGCCATAGGTCTTGAGGAGGCTCGATATTTGGGTGCAACATCGGTCGAAGAATCATTAAACCCCAACTGGACATAATCGAGGCTATTAAAAATTGGCCCAAGCCAGTGTCAAAAAACAGGTTAAAGCTTTTTTAGGGCTGGCCGGATATTATAGAAGGTTCGTGCCAAATCTCGCCTCAATTGTAGCCCCCCTTACAAACTTTACTGAGGGGTCTAAATCTTTGTCAAGGGCCTTGTGTTAAGTGCCCCGATTTCAATGCAGAATTTGTGGTACATTCAGATGCCTCTAACAAGGGACTGGGAGCTATACTGTTCCAGTTGGTTGACGGGGAAGAACATCCGGTGGTATACTTGAGTAGAAAATTAACAGTAGCAGAAATGAAATACGCCATCGTAGAAAGAGTGTGCTTGGCTTTAAAGTGGGCAATTGAGTCTCTTAAGTACTACCTGATGGGAAGAGAGTTTAGGGTGGTCATAGCCAAGTGGATGGTCCAGAATAAGGGGAAAAATGAGGTGGTTTCTAGCTCTACAGGATCTTAGATTTTATGTAGAGCATCCCCCGGGTTCCCAGCAAGGCAATACGGATGCACTGCCGCGTACCCATTGTCTGGAAGCACAGTGTGCTCCTCCCCACAGGTCTGAGCAGAGGGGGGGGGATATGAAAGGTGGTAGCTAGGTAGGTCCTTAATGGGTGTACATCCGAGCTAGATTTATGGCTTACAACAGACAAAGAAATAATAAGTAACATGTCACCAAGATTACCTGGCCTTGGTGAGATAGAAGCTATTTGTTTGTGTTGTGTCGGCCACAGTAAGTGGCTGACATACGTTTACCTGTAGTATGGTTGCTTCAGCCAAAACCTGGGACAGCTTTTATCAGGAGTTGGGTGGGTGTCGGCTCCTCTATTTCTAGTCCAGGGTTTGGCTGGCCTTTATATGTCAGCTAATCAGCTGACCAGGTGGATCTGTTATACAGGTCAAGGAGCTTGGTCTGAGGAGGCCCAGGAATATCCAGGATTCTTCTAAAAACGTTTTCCTACCCAGGTATAGTGGGGGGAACTGCCTTGTAGCCAGTGCTCAGAAGAGCAGGTGTTTTGTTTGTTTCATTTTGTTTTTTTCTGGCAATTTTCCCGTGTAAACCTGTTTATGCCAATAAGCACGGGAGGACCTGTGTTGGAAACCCAAAGCAACCTGTCTGGTCCTACTGCATTGGCCCCCCCCCCCCCCCCCCCTGTGATCCTGAGAGTGGTGCCTGCTCACAAATCATGCGGTCCAGGACTTCATAACTTTAATAACTTTAATAACCAAACAGGACAAAAAATTACCAGTGGGGCAGAGGCCTCAGGGGTTTAAAAAGATATGACAAAACCACAAAAAACCAAAAACAACCCCTTGGAGGTAATTTCCCCAAGCCGCACCCCAGGGTCGGGGACAATAAATAAAAAAAAGTGCTGAATTGTCATTCTCCCACGGGTACCCCGCTGAAAAGCCCCAAATTTTCCCCAAAACAATCCCCAGGGCCCCCCAACCACCACCACAAAAAGCCATGACCCCTCATTGCTTGCGAGACACCCACAAAACCCTAAAAGCCCCCGATCCCTTCCTGAAACCCGGGCCCACAATCAAACCCCAAACCCCATTCAAATGCACTCCGTCGTTCAACCAAAAATTTCCAAAGCCAGCAACCATAATGCAGCAACCTATCTACAATATCAAAAAAATACTCCCCTCCTCTCCCACGACCTCAGTCCTATCATGCAAGCTGCGGACAAATGTACAATTTTATACCGGTTGAATCCCCAAGAAAAAATCCGCCTACTAAACCGGGGGGCCAAAAACCCACCCGCCACCTCTGTCGCCGCCCCAATCCTGAAGAAATAGGGGCAAAATACCCGCATTCAAACCAAACTCTGTCAAACACCGCCAAAAAATATGGAACGAAAACGTGACGGGAAACCGCCCCCACCTCAAAAGGCAAAAAAAACCCCGTCACCTTTGGGCTTTGCCCCCAAAAAACGTAAATCCTGCACACCCCGAACTAAAACATAACCTTCCAGGGGACCGCCCCCCAAATGTAACTCCTTTTCCCGGCCCTTAAAATTCCCTTTTGGGACTTCGAATCCAAAAAATTCCCCCCTTTTCCCAAATTTTCTTATACTTTTTTGCTAAGAAAGGCCCCCCCACACCATGACTGGGAAAAAACCAATTCCCTACCCTCAATGCACCTAAAAATGCCCAAAGTGAAAAGACAAACTTCAAAACCCCAATTGGGAAACTGGACTAACTCCAACCAAACTTCTAAAAATGCAAATAAACCCGACCCCATCGTATCCCCTTTCCCCCCTTCAAAAACCCCTTCAGACTTCCCTTAATAAGAATTCCTTGGTAAGATCTGCACCCACCCCACCTAAAGCCAAAAAGCCAATGCTGACATAAATCATTAAACCTGAACACAGCCCCAACCTTAAAGGTTCCACGAACCCAAAAAAGGACAATAAAGCCCCCGTTCATCCCCGGGACAAAACCACCACCCAAAACCCTGCTAACAGAACCCCCCGATCCGCCAGAGCCTTGTGGGCAATGGTAATGACCCGAGAAATCTTTTGTTTCTTTAAAACCATCCCCCCACAATTTCCCCGGCCTAAAGCCCCTTCCCTCAGCCTCTAAAATGCCTGAAAAGGTCCTACTGAAACGAGAAAGAACGTCGCGATCTTTTTTCCCCAGGACATGCTCCCCAAAACCCCCAGGCTTTAAAGGGCTAGCCCCCCCAAAAAAAAATCTCAAACGAAAACCCCAAGAGGAGGGACAGCAGGTTTTTTAATGCCTGGACAGTCCCATGTTATGCAAGAAACCTAACTTTTTTATTCTTTCCCCCCCTAAATCTAAACACCACCCATAAAAAAAACTCAAGCAAGCCTAAGTTCCTAGTCAAGCCGCCTCAAACCAGTCCTGAGGCCATTGCCCCATGCACCAATCACTGAGACAATAAGTCCCAAAACCTACCCCGCCTGCTGTATCTGTGTAGATGTCATTTTCACCACTGGAGACAGTCTTAGTCATAATCAGCGAACGCCCGTTATAATGCTCCAAAAATCCTTCCCAAATACATAGGAAAACCATAAGTTAGCGTAGATTCACAAAAAGGGGCAGCGCCCCCCACCCCGAAGTTGCTGCCTCAAGGCGCCTGCAAGAAACCCACCTTATGGGCATGATCCTGCAAGCAGAGTTCAATTTTCCAAAAAAGGGACTGCAAATCTCGCAAAGGAATCTCTCTCAAATAGCATGCACCCTTAACAGTCCACTGCAAATCCACACCCTCTCTTTGGCAAAATTGCACCCTCAACCTTTAATAATGCAATTCCCAAGACATTTAAAGGGAAATAACGGGGCCTCCATTTTATCGGGGGCCAAGGGGTCCCGAAATCCAGTGCTATTTTCAGGCTCAAGCGAGAAGGGCAAACTGGGAAACCCCGGGGAAGAAACAAAAAATCATCAAGGTAATGACGAGGAAGGCCCTAAATGTCCCGGACAACCCATTCCAAAAAGGAACTAAATGCCTCAAAATACACACAGGATATTGAGCATCCCATGGGGTAAACACCCGTCAACAAAAAACATCCCCTTCCAAATGCAACCAACAAAGTAAATTATCCGATGAACCGGTAACACCGAAAAAGCCGAAAAATTACGGTTTTTTTGCCATAGGGCCCCGTAAAGGCCCACTGTGTAAAAAGAAGTATAAAAAACCCCCGAGCGGGCTCAGAGCCCCCATTTTTTAACTGAGAACCCCTCAAAAAAAGATCTAATGTATTGCCAAAATTTATTCGCTTTTTTTGGGCACAACCCCCCAATGGGGAAAAATCAAATCGGAAAAAGTAAAAAAGAAAAAGGCCCCCGCCACCCACCCAAAAGGAAAAACCTCCTTCGAAGTTTTTCGCCCCCATCCGGGGGAACACAAAACCCTTTTTAAAAATTTCTTATATAAAGGGTACCTGTGGGAAGAAAAAAATCAAAAAACCGCCCCTAAAACCATCCTCCAACAAACCGGGGCACCCCAACCCCTATTATTTTGGGAAAAAAACCTCCATCCACCCTCACGGTCCCCCCTTTGTTATTTCCAAGGGGCCCTTGCTTTTCCTCGTTAAAAAAAGAACCGACCCATGTGATGAACCATTACAGTGTCACAAGTGCTTGAATGACAAGGGGCCCCAAAACTTACTTTGTCCCTTGTTAAACTCCCAACAGGGTCAGGTTTTTTGGCATTTAAGTTGTTTGCCCCATTCCCCTTGAAATCCTGTGGGCGCCGGGGACGGCCCCCCCACCAAAATGAAAGGGTTTTGGCCCCCTTGTGGGGAACCAAAAATAACAAGCCAAGCCCGGCCACCAAAAATCCTGGGGGCCCCTTTTATGGCCCCATATAACAAAACAACGCAAAAAATGTTTTGGGGCCCCCTTTTCCCCTGACCACAGGGCCAAAATGCAAAACCCTGCAACAGTTATTGAATGTCTGGGGAAAAAAGTGCCATGACCTTTTTCCCCTCCCCCCCTTCACTCTCATGCCTTTACAAGATTAAGGGAAAATATCTCCACGTATTCATCTTTCCAAATTTTTTCCCACACGTCCTTCTTCACGTGAGCCCCCAGGGGCCCCTCAAAGCACGTAACCCCTCTCCCTTACCCCTGACATCCGTATAAAAATTACATTGCCCCCTTTGCCCGTTTGAATTTGAGACTGCTACACCTCTGGCCTCTGAGCCTACCCCTAGGTGCTGTGCAATCCCGAGCTAAAACCCCCCCCCTCTAAAAAGACCCCAACAATTCCTAAGTTTTGTAGATCTGAATTTCCCCCACATCCATATTTTCTATTTAGTAGGTTGAAAAAATGCCCCCAAAAATTAAACCCCAAGGGTGGGTAAAAAGGTTAAAGGGGGGGGGAGAGAAGGATTTTAAGCCCGTCTCCCCACGGGTTAATGCCCTGAAACCCAAAAGGGAAAAAACCCAAATCTGCCCCGGGGAGACCCCATTTTGCCCACAGAACCGCCCCCGGATCCAAAATTTTACATGGCTATGTACGCATTAATATTCTTTAGTTTCGGGTAGTTTCTAACCTTTTTTTTTGAAACTCCCAACTTTTCCTGCCTGTGACCACTCCTCGGCAGGCTATTCCACAATTTACAGTTCTCACGGTGAAGAATGCCTCTCTCCTCTGGAGATTGAATCCTTTTATCTCCAACAGAAGGAAATGTCCCTATGTCTTTTGAGGGGGCTTTATCCCTACTTTTTGTAGGGATCATTTATATATTTATATAAATCAATCATGTACCCCCGAAGCTGTCTTTTCTCAAGCTAAATAATTTTAAAATTTAATAACCTCCCCCATACAAAGATGCCCCATAATTTTGGTTGCTGTTTTACCTTCTAGCCCCATACATCTTTTCTATGAATGGGGGCCCAGAACTGAACGCATATTCTAAGTGAGGTCCACCGTGTTTTAAACAGCAGTGGAATTTAAAATCTTGTCCCACGAGCCATCCTTTTTTTAATAAAACCCCAAATATTTCTCCCTTTAAGGCACTGACTAAACCTGCGCTGTTCGTAGCTAGATCTCAGACCCCCCAGATCTTTTCAACAACATTCTCCAAGTTTTTCTCCCCTAGGAATATGAGCCTGCAAATATTTGTCCCCCAATAAAAAACTTACATTTATCACATTGAACCTCTTTTGCCAAGTGTCCCCAAATATCAGTGTGTCCAGGTCTGCTGCAATTTATGAGCATCTTTCATTGATTGCATCCCCTACTACTTGGTGTCATCTGCAAAAATAAAACCAAGCCATTGATCTTTACACTATATCATTAATAAAACTTAAAAAAGAGGGCCCCAAATACTGGCCTGGGGACCCCACTCAAAACCCGGGGGGGACCCAACTTTGAGTACGATCTCAAAACCAGTTTTTAACCCCAATTAACATTTTATTTCAAAACCCAAAACCTTAGTAAATTTAGTAAAACCTTGCGGAAATCATTAAAATATTTATTCCCCCAATATTCCTGTTATAGTCCCTTATGACCCCTCCAACATTTTTCCCCACAACGATGTTAAACTTATGGTCTTAATTATCTGGGAAAGACTTGAAGTTTTTTTTGAAGATGGGGCTACTTTTCCCTTGTGCCATTTCCCTTGGCACTATACCAGTCCCCTGAGAATTCTAAATACATGACAAGGAATAAACAACCGGCTGAGCTCTTTAATAATTCTTGATGTATGCCAGGGCCTGGAGCCTTGCTCACATTCAGTTTTTTAATTTGGGTTTTTGGAGCATAGTTGCCAACATCTAAAAGGGAAAAGCAGGAGATTGAAAGGGAAAAAAAATTGCATGGCACCCCCATCTTTTGGGGGCCCACCCCCTTAAAAAAAGCTACACCTACTCCCCCTAATGCAAAACACTTTGGAAAAGCAGGTGATGCCCCCCCCCAGCCAGGGAGTGCCCTTATAGCCAGGAGTAGCCCCCATAACCCCGGTAAGCCCCCCTTTCAGGGAGGAATGCCCTTGTGCCAAGTAAAGCCCCTTTTAGCCAAGTAGTCCCCCCTTCAGCCCGGTAGAGCCCCCTCTGTAGCCCGGTAAGCCCCCCCCCGTGCCGGTAAGCCCCCCCTGTACCAAGTAGAGCCCAATTTTTAGCCAGTAGTGCCCCTTTTTACCAGGGAAGGCCCCTATAGGGGCCGGTAAGCCCCATTTTAGCCAGGGAACCCTCTTTTAAACCAGGGAGAGCCCATTGTACCCGGGAGCCCCCATTGTACCAGGTAGTGCCCCCCTTTTAGTCAGGTAGATGCCCCCTTTGTAGCCAGGGAGATGCCCCCTTTGTTTTCAGGGAGGCCCCCTTTGTAGTCAGGTAGATGCCCCCTTTGTTGTCAGGTGTGCCCCCCTTTTTTTCCGGTAGTGCCCCCTTTGTTGTAGGTAGTGCCCCTTGTTGTCCGGTATTGCCCCCTTTATTTAGGTAGTTGCACCCCTTTTTTGTTGTCAGGTAGTGCCCCTTTGTTTTCAGTAGTGCCCCTTTGTTGTCAAGTAGATTCCCCCCTTTGTTGTTAGGTAGGTGCCCCCTTTTTTGTCTGGTTGTGCCCCCTTTTTTTTCATTTAGTTCCCCCATTTTTGTCAGGTAGTGCCCCCCTTTTTTTCAGGTGATTCCCCTTTGTAGCCAGGTGGGCCCCCCATATAAAAAAAATAAAAAAAATAAAAACCCCTTACCTCACAGGCTCCCCGCGCCCCCCGGGTCCGGAATCTCCCGCCCACCGACCCGGCGCAAGGGTAGTAGTGCAGCCGCGGGTCACACCCCCTTGAGCTTCTGTATGTAAAACAACCTGCCTGTAATCAGGGGAAGAAGGGAGGAGGGGAATGATCCCCCCTCCCCCTCCTTGTACGGCACTGCATGGAGCGTGCAGCGCTGAGACGTGCGGCTGCGGGCCCCCAAGTCAGTGAAACCGCCCGGGACCACGTACTCGGGGTGCGATCATTTAAAAAATCCACGCGCCTGTGGTGGGGGGGAGGGTCTCGCCCAACTCTCCGGGGGTTTCGGGGGACCCCCCTTAGCGGGGGGCCCCCCCCCCAAAAGCTGGAGAATTGGCATGTATGCTTGGAGCTGTTCTACACTGAGCCAATGAACTTTCGCAGATGATGTATTAACAGTATTGGCCCCACCTACATCTTCTCTGGGTCCGCCCCTGTACCGCCCCGGCCGGCCTCATTAGTATAATGGGGGTCCCAGGGTGGGGACCCAGCCAGGTGCGGGGAGCTCGGCAAAAAAATTTAATTATGAAAAAATTTGTGACGCCATTTGGGGGTTTCGGCCCGGGTTTGGGGGCCCGGCATAATGGGGGACCCTAGGGGAAAAGATGGTCGTAATTAGTGCCGTGATTAACCCCCCAACTAGGGGGAAATCCCCGGGCAAATGGGGCAGGATGGGTGTACAGAAAAAAACATCCGGCAGGGTTAACAACACTTGCAATTTAAGGCCTGCTGACATTGTGGAGGTGTTACAAGTCCCGAAATGGATTTCTGCCTAACATGGTGATGAAGTTCAGTTTCTCTGCTGTAGGTGGTGTAGCCCCTGTTGCTATTTTAAATTGATAACAGCTCTTTGGGTTCGTAATTTCCAGAGAAAAATCTTTGGTCGTGTACCCCCAAGAAAACCCGTGCGGCTTTTGGATCCTGGTTCTCTCATGCTGAATACTGGGCCGTGAAGTCTGAGTTCCTGGGGAATTCACTCTGCTATTTTTGAACACCAAGTGTTTTCTCAGTTTGCCACAGACTCTGGGGTCACTGTGGCCAAGGGGACTGGGGTACCCTGGTTTGTTTGCTTGCCTGTAGGGGCACCACCCTCTCACATGAGGCAATCTCCTTCTTCACCCCCATCTACACCTCTTGGCACACTTCCTTTCCCCTGATAGAGGCCCTGTCCTAAAAATTGGGGAAGGGAAAGTGTAAACCCCCGAAAGTACCGGGGGACAAAGTTGTATCAGTGCTTAGCAGAGGGAAAAAATAACTTTTATCAATTTAAAAATGATATGGAACCTTTCCAAAACACTTTTTTTGTGGGGATCCAGAATGGGGCACCCCATTCCCCCCAGAAAAAAGACTCCTCAAAATATTGGGCCAGGGGCCCCTAATGCAAAACAAAAAAAATTGACCAACACTAACCAGTCTTTTAAACAGTCATGGGGTTTACAGCCCAAAAAACCACCCCTCCACTCCTGATCACCCCCGTGCAGCTGCGGGCACACCCATGTAATTTAAATTTCTGCCTGGGTGTTTTGGAGGTCCTTTACCAAAGGGCCCCCATATTTGTCATCCCTAGGGGGGCAAAATGAACAGTTTAAATGGGTTTCCTTTCAGTTTGTAAGTCCTTACAAGAGTCATTGTAGATGAAGGAGGCGTAATGGTTGTGAATTCACATTAGTCCATGTGGGCAACATTAATTTTTTTTTTAAACTGTTAGGTATTGGTACAGTAAAAAAATTTCTTTAACCCCTTTAAGGAACCAGCTGTTTTGACCTTTCTGACACAGCCCTATTTTGGAATCTGAGATTGTTTTCTCGTGACAGAATTGTGCTTTAAGTTCAGTAAGCAAATTTTTATCCATACAATAAATTGTTTGTTTGTGAAAATATAAAAATTTCATGAAAATTTGGAAAAATCTTTGCGATTTTGTAAGTTCCAAAATTCTGCGTGCTAGACAGCTAATTATTCACACAAAACATAGTTTATACTAGCATCTACCATATGTCCACTATAGGTTGGCATCATTTTTTAAATGTCTTTTTTTTTTTTACGAAATTGAGGGCTTAGAAATTAGATTTTATTTCTCACATTTTCAGAAAATTTGAAATATACATTTTTTTAGGGGAACCACTCAGTTCTGACGTGGCTTTGAGGGGCTGCATGTAGATACCCATAAGTGACGCCAGTCTGAGAAAATAGCACCCTTATCGTATTTACAAACGATATTTAGGAAGTCTTGATACCCTTTAGTATTCACAGAATTACAGCAAAGGGAGGTGAAATTTCAAATTTCACTTTTTTTTTGCTGATTTTCAATATTTATCCATTATTCACTGATTCGGTAATGTGATAGGTTAAATGCACTTAATATCAATTCCCAGGTCTGTGTTTTCAGAGATATCCCATATGTGGCCCTAGTGCATTATGTGGATCAACATAAGCCCCAGATATAGGAGACGCACCTACTATACTCTGGGGTCTCATTATCATACGATTTTATTTTGGCGCCATTTCAGGTTTGGGGGGACACCCTAAGGTGCTAAAAACTTAATAAACACCCTAAATAGACCACATATTGGAAATCACCCCTTAAGGAATATATCAGGGTGCATTGAGTATATAGACCCCACTGGTGATTCACAAAATTTTTTTAGCGTAAAGCTGTGGAAAATTAAAAAATAAAATTTTCTTCCAATAATCTGCAATTTTAGCTTAATATGTTTCATATATACAAGGAATCCTGTAAAAAAGAAAAACTAAAACTTTGTTTGCAATTTCTTTCAAGTTCGGCAATACCCTACATGTGGGTGTAAATGCTGTTTGGGCGCTGGCAGGGGTTAAGGGAGGGAGCGTATTTGGGCTTTTGGAATGACGATTTTGGTGGGGCATGCGCATTTGCAAAGCCCCGAAGTAGCCGAAAGCGAACTTCCAGAAGTCGCCCCCCTTTTGGATTCAACACCATCAGGGATCTCATTAGGGTGGTTATTCTGCATTTTAGTGCACACAGGTGTTCATAGTTTTTTTTTAGCTTTGGCAATATAAAGGGGGGGGAAACGCAGTTCGGTCATTGTTTTTGAGTTTCAATTTACAGCATTCGCCAGCGCAGTGTAAATGATGTGATACTTTACTATGGGGGTCGGTACATTGCAATGTATAGGTTTATATATTTTTTTCTGTTTTATTTCTTTTACACAGTTGAATTCGTCTATAAAAAAATTGCGTTTTTTGTTGTCTTATTCTGACAGCCATAACTTTTTTATTTTGCTGTGTGCAGAAAGCTGTTATGGGCTTGTTTTTTTGCGGGATGAGTTGCAAGTTTTTTTTGGTACCATGATGGGGTGTATGTGCTATGTTCACGTTTTATTAAGGTTTATGAGAGTGTTTTGAACAAATACAGCAATCTTGGTAGTGTTTTTTTATTTTTATTTTTGTATAGCGGTCTCACTGTACGGTATATATGGACATGGTAGCTTTACTCAGAGGTCAATAAGATTTACACGATACCCAATTTGTATTTTTTTTAAGTTTTACTGCTTTTATACAATAAAAAACACTTTTTTCAACCAGGAAAATACGTTTAGCATCGCCATAGTCTGAGAGCCATAACTTTTACATTTTTATTGCTTGGAGCTGTGTAGGGGTTTGTTTTTTGCAGATGAGTTGATGTTTATTAGTATCATATTTGGGGGGACAGGTTTTTGATCGCTTTCTAAATCCATTTTTTGGAGGCCAGGTGAAGAAATACTGCAAATCCTAGTAGTGTTTTTTATTTTATTTTTAACAGGGCTCACCGTGCAGTATCGTTGATAAGTTAGCTTTACTCTTTGGGTCTACGATTTATGGCGATACCTTATTTATATAAGTTTTTTTTATGTTGAAAGCACTTTAAAAAAAAGAGAAAGTGTTTTTAAGTGTGTAAAACAAATTTTATGCATCGCTATCTTCTGAGAGCTATACATTTTTTATTTTTCCGGTATACATAGCTGTATAAGGTCTTTTGTTTTTGCGGGTGAACTGACGTTTTAATTGGTACAACTTTGGACGTTTTAGGAGTTTTGATCGTTTTGATTCCATTTTATGTGGCTGCGGGTTGACCAATATCTTAATTCTGTGATTGTTTTTGGTTTTGTTTTTTACGCGTCACCGTAGGGTTATTAAACAGGAGATTTATAGGGCAGGTCGTTATGCACGATACCAAATATGGGTACTTTATTTATTTTTGATCTTTTTGTGGGGCGATTGGAGTTTGTAAAGGGGATAAGGGCGGTGTTCGTATTTTTATTTTATTTTTCGTGTTTGTGTTTTACGGTAGTTTTTCACTTTTTTTACTTTGTTTCCTTTTTCACGCTATTTTTTTACATTTCCCCAAAGGGGAATTGAATGATGAGATCTTTAGATGTCTCATTCAATAGGAATCCAGTACATAGCTGGTTACTATGATGGTTCCTATGACAACTGACAGTCACGATGCCGGGACATGCCCACAGGGCACGTGCGGGCATCGTGACGTCACAGCAACTGGAAGGCTTTCTGTGCCCTTCGTTGCTGGTCTGTCAGAGGGCAGGAGCTGCACGGATCGCCGATCCGTGCGCTACTGCGCCGACAGGAGACGCAGGAGGAGCGATCTCCTCCTGGTCTTCTTAGTTATTGCGACCGATGGTCGCGATAATTAAGGGGTTAACCCCCACCACCCGGAGCGACCGGGTCGGGGCCGACGCTGCGGGATGTCAGTGTAATATTATGCTGCCACCCGCGCGATCGCACAAAACTCTGCTTTAGAGTTCGCGCGATCCTCAGGAAGTATCCATACGTCCAGGTGAGGAACCCCCAAACGACCTGGACGTATGGATACGGCCATGGTCGTTAAGGGGGTTAATATCCCTTGTAACGAGCAGGGATCTTTCCTGTGTACTTACACAGTGACCTGCGCAAATGGGGAGCTAGGCAACTCTCTACCTCTCTTAAATCCACCTGGGGTACAGCCGGCCACCTCTATGATGAGGAAGATATTTCTGGATTTGGGCATGCGAAGTCCGAAGCTGGCGCTCAGTGCTCTTCTCTTTCGAAGAGGTTGAGGTCAACTTGTGGGGGACTGTTGTGGGAAAGGCATCACTGGAACTACTACTGCCATTTTCAACTTGCAGCCAAGAATGGGGGAAACTCCTAGGAACAGTTCGGTACATTGTGTCAACCTCTTCCATTTGCTGAGGAACTTCACTGCTTTCAATTTTTTCACGCAGTTGGGGGGGACATACTTTCAAATTGTCTCAAACACAGTTGTATATTTTTTCCCACCGTCTTGGAATGGTACAAACTTTGCTATTTTGTGGTTAATGGAAGATTTATAGGGTTGAGCCCCCATTGCCTCCATTTGAGGCCCCTTCTTTTTTTCTTTAACATTGTTCACCGGGGGATAAGGGGAGCTACAGCATGCCGAAAAAAGTTTTTTTCTTCCTTTTCTAATTTGGAAAGGGCTTTTTTTCCACAATTCTGACCTTCGATTTTAACGCCTTTCGTGTTCCAATCATGCCTAACTGTCTGGATATGTTCACGGGGGGCCTGCGCCCCCCACCCGGGGTCGCGGGCACACCCGGGTCCCCGCACGGGGGCCCCACCCCCCCCCCCCGCAAACGGGAGTGGGCACGCTCATCCTCCGGCCGGGGCCCCCCGCCTCCTTACCGGGCCGCGCTCCTCTGCAGCTCCAGTCCCGGCGCACGGTCCCCCTCTAAAAAGGGCGCCCCGATCTGTAAATTTAATGGGCCAGTGCACCGGTTTTTTGGGTATTGCCGGTCACTGCCCTTATTTAACCTCCCCTTCTTGAGTTTTTTAGTGCCATTTTAGCCTATAGAAAATTTTCCTAGCCTTTTTTTAAAAATTTACCGTTAACTCCAATTGCTTCCGTTCCTCGACCCGAATCTTGCCGCCTGCTCTGACCTTCTCCCTTTCCAAAACCACGAACCAAAAACCGCCGTCCTGACCTCGCCTGTCCCCGACACGAGCCTGCCTGAAGATTTTTCCCACGCCCCCCTCGCGCCTTCGCAAGCAAGTCACGTCAGGGTACTACCGGGTAGATCCCCCGCACAAGCCCATCCCCTTTGCGGGGGGCTCTGAAAAAACCAGACCACTTAATTCCGCTCCCGGGCGTGGCTTACCCATCGCTTCGGGGGCCAGGGGACCCTTTTTCCCCCAACCGGACAATAGGTTTTCAGGATTTGGGAATCCAATTTTTCCAGGTCAATGGAAGTTTCCTGGTCGTGCACCATCAATAAGCTGACGTACCTGTTACTTTCGAATATGTTGAATTTCAATCAATCAGGCAATTTCTCGGGCCATTGCTCCTTTCTTCCAACGGCAAGTCTTCAAGGTTGATAACAAGACGGTTAATTTTTTTTCCCAAAGATCGTTGCCTTGCGGGTTGTGTGGAGTTGTTCTAATCTTTTTACATCCGTATAAGGAGCATAACTCCTGGAAGACTTCAGCCTTGAAGGCTGGACCCCCGTCGCAGAACTTATCGGGGGTACCCGGGGTCTACAAAAATATTCTTGGAATCCCTTTTGCACCTTCTTGCATTTTGGGGTTTTTCCGGCACAACCACCGGGAATCGGGAAAGGTAAAACGATGTCAAGCAAGTTGTACCCTATCACTCAGGTGTTGGACATGTCTGGGGCCACTATTTTTAAAGGTTGCTTTGCACTAGGGCTGAAGGGGCCCTTTGACTGGTAAATCTTCCTTCTGGGGTTTGCAGGGCCCCACTCTCTACACCACTGCCAATGACCGTCTCATACCTGTCCAAAGAAAGGGTCACGGATACAATCTACTTCTTCCAACCAAAGTTCCCGCTTGATTGTGTGGCTTCTAAAACCAGGCACATTTTTCTTGGAATACAATCGCCAAATAGCTCAGCTACGGGGGTTTAAGGGCCCTTTTTGGCCCAAATTTTGTCTTCAAAAAAAAACTTTTTTCTCCTTTTTCCACAACTGTTGCATCCAGTGAAATAAAGAGCTGGGGGTGAATCTTCTGCACCAAAAGATTCCTTGATGGGGCATAACGGGTCACTGCTCTTGCTCTGCCCAACCGGGTGGGGTAGTGGGTTCAAAGAAACTTCTCGATGACAAAATCCTCCCTACCACACGTCAAATTGGAGAAACTCTTGTTGTAAAAGCCGGCATCTAACCCTTTTCAATCCTGTATTTTTCCTAGTTGAAAGCCGAGCCCCCCCCCTTTTTTGCTCCAACGCTAAGCCTGGCGAAAACCAGATTCAAGGAATTTTTGTCTGTGTAATGGAAATTTGGAAAGGGGCCAATAATTTTTAAAAAACTCTCGGTCACCCCCCATACAATACCAAAAATCTAGCTTGAAGGAGCTAAATTTGGGTGGGGTTCCTCTCAGTGGGCAAATTTCCTACTCGCGGGCGATGACCCCTCTTTGCCGTTCTGCTCCTGAAAGGGATAGCCCCTAATCCACTATTTGGCACGTGTGGGGGAAAAAGGGGTTGATCATAGTCGGGAACCCAAAGACTTCTTCCCATAGGCTTGTTTTAAGTTCTGAAATACTCTTCCAATCTGGCGCCCCAAGTCTTTTGGGGGGGTCTTATTTTTGGTCTTTTTGGTTTGGCCAACTAGGAGGTCTTAAAAGGGGGCTGCCAACTTGGGTAAAATCCTTAATAAATGTCGGTAATAGCCCCTACCCAAAGGGAAATTTTCCCGACCTCCCCTAATGGTGGTGGGTATTTCGCCATCTCTGAGACAAAATTTTGTCGGGGATCGGGGGCCACTCCCTCGACTACATAAGCCTAATATTGTACCTTTGGGGCTTCAAGAGGCTTTAGAGGGTTTTTTTAGTTTAAAACCGAATTTAATAACCCTCAAAGATTTTTACTATCTGCAAATGTTCTTCTGGGGCCTAGAAATATAATGACATCATCGGGTACAAAGCCCCTCTCAATTTTATATTCAGGCACTTCCCCAAAAGTCTCTGAAATGTTCCAGGTGAAAATTGCCGTACCCGCTTTTTTAAACCAGAGTGAGACGTATCTAGCTGTTTTTTTAAATTTGCTGCCAGAGACTCCTCAAGCGTGGTAGGGGAAAAAGCGTTTTTGTGTGTAACCTTGTTAATCTTTCTATAACTACACAATACGCTTTGTGCCATCCTTTTTTCGGACCAACACTATGGGGGCTTCCCAGGGGCGCAACTGTCCCGATTACCCGCCTTTTTTTCTTTTAACTTATCATCTTTTTGCACCGGGAATAAAGGGGGGAGCAGGGGCCATACCTTTCTTTGATGGTGAGGGTCCCCTGGGGGGATAGTTTTAGATAATCTTTACCTCCCCAAAATCCATGGGATTCTTACTGAAGACCCGCTCATACCCCCTGACTACTCAAACACCCTCCTTCAGGTGTCGGGAGGGGATCAGTCCCAAACATCAGCTTTTGAACCATCTTCCAACTGAACCAAGGTGACATTGTCACAGTCAATCAGATGGGTTAAAGGGGTTCTGCAGCCAAATATCATTATTGCTGAGTGTAAACATTTTTTGGCTACAGTGGCATATGGGGGCAAGCAAGCTCCCCCTCCCCGCCATTCAAGATGGCACCGGACCCTCCCCTTTTTTGACATCAACAATCCCCTAGCCCAGCACAGTAGGTCTGCTTCAAGTAACCTTTCCCCAGCAGGCCGGTAATCTGCCCCTGATGCCTAACTGCTCCACCAGATGAAAGTCCACTTCTGGGGGGGAAGAAATGGAGTTGGATCCTCCCCCTTACACTACCAATTCTCCTCCTGCACTCCCCTGCTTCGCTAATGAGCCCCTTGTTTTCCTTTTTTGAGCATTTTTCTTTTACGAGGCGACTCGAAGTCTTCAAAATAGAAATACCTCATCTAGGCAATTTTCCATCACATTAGTGCCCGGGGTTTTTAATTTTTTTAAACCCCCCACTCTCTACATCTACTACCACCAGACCTTGGGGTTAAGCTCCACCCTCCCCACCTTAAAGGGAACTTCTTTTGTATCCCACCTTTACCCAAGGCACCAAATTTTCTTCTATAAGTGACAAGTCCCATCAGGGGGTCAAGTAAAATCCACACACCAGTACTCTGGGACAATGGGGTTGGGCAGTATTACCTCGAACCCGGTCCGGAGGGGGGGAAGGGGTTTCCACATCACAACTGGAATCATTGGGCGTCCTCCACATCTTGCACCCCCCATTTGCTGGGCCAATTTTCCTACCGGGGGGTTGGGCCTCTCCCCAGGGTTGCCCATTTAAACAACACTCTCTCTCGACATGACCAGCCCTGTCACATCGTTACAATGGGTTTCCTCGGACAAATCACATAATCTCCTACCAGTGGCACTCGCTCGCATGGCATCCTCCTTTCTGCGCCATGGAATCCCTCTGACTGGGAAATTAATTGAATCCCCTCTACAGGGGAACATGTCTGAAACCTAACATCTTCATAGAGCAGCCCCACTCTTTTCATTCCTTACTTGTACCTAAATTGGCAGAAGGGTTTATCAGCTTTTTCCCGGAGTACGTATAAAAGGGACTTGGGGTAAGGCACAGCCTTCGGTGGGGCTGACTGCCGGTGTCAACTGACTCACTGCGACACAGTGGGTTTTTCCAAAATACGGATTGATCTATCTTTGAATTGACAAGTCCATATCAGGGTTTTTCAGGAACTCATCGCAGCTGGGCCCCTTTTGGACTCAAAAAACGTTTTTTTAGCATTTTTTTTTCACATGCACACGTCGGGTCAACTTTCTTAATAACCTGCAAGGCCTCCTGCAAATTAAAGGGAAGTCTCTAACAGGTCCTGTATCCTGCCGCAAATAAAAACGCATTTTTTTCGAAATGGACGGGTGTCAAAAGTACCTCTGAGCTTGGCAAAAAATGTCCTTTACACCTTTTTCAGTGGCTGGCCAAATTTCACTTCCCTTAGCCGCACCACCAACACTCATCAGTAGGTGACTTTTGCTCCCTGACAAGGGGAAAAATTCCCAAAAAGGGTGCTATCTTCTCTTTAAGTACTTTGAGTTTTGGGTTCACCTGTAAACATACGCCATGTTGCACGGGGAAATAAGGGATAGTTAGTGGCAATGGGAGCCACAGTTTTTTGCACCATAAGTTAAACCCCCAGAAAATGCCCACCACGGGGTGAGGCCTGGAGGGCTGCTGGCGAGACACTTCCCCACTCGTTTAAACCCCCTGGACGTCAATACCACTCTGACTTGGACACTTTAACGCTTTCAGGGATTCAAATCCCCGTTCGTGGGGCCCCGAAAAGCGTACCACCCCCAGCCGCCCCCAGTATAGTACTGGGGGGCCGAGGGGGGGGAGGCCCTCAGCGGGGGGAGCTTGGCAAAAAAATGGGAAAATTGAAAAAATTCATGACGCCAGTTGGGGTTGTCGGACAAATTTGCCTGACTAAGGAACCCGGGAGAAAAATGGGGTAATTTTGCCTGTGATTAACCCCCCCCCAACTAGGGACTCCCGGGCAGATGGCAGGGTGATGTGGCAGAAAAACATCCAGGGAGGGTTAACAACTCTTGCAATTTACTGAAGCTCTGCCTTGCATGGGGGTGTTTAAAATCCAGGGAAAAAGGATTTCTGCCTAACATGTGCGATAGGTTTCAATTTTTTCTACTGTAGGTGGTGTAGCTCACCTGCCTACCCCCTCTGTAACAAACTCTTGGGTTCCGTAATTTCCAAGAAGAAAAAGTCGGGCGGTGACCCTTTCCAAGAACAGGGATGCGTTCCTTAGGAATCCTGGGTTCTCTCACTGCTGAACTCCTGACTCTGTAAGCGCTGAGTTCCTGGCAATTCACTCGCACTTGGAAAACTGAGTAGTTTCAATTTCCACAGACCTGGAAGTCACTGGGCCAAGGGACTGAACCCTGGTTTGTTCAGCTTCCCTGAAAGGCACCACCCCTCTACATGGGCAATCTCCTTCACACCCACACTACTACACTCTTTTGGCACACTTTCCCCTTCCCCGACTAGGGGGCCTTTTCCTAAAATCGGGGTGAAGGAAAAATGAGAACCCCCCGTAAGGACCGGGCAATGTCTGTATGCAGGCTTAGCAAAGAAACTAACTTTTATCACATCTAATAATGCATATGAACCTTTCACAAAACTTATTTTGGGTGATCCAGACAGGAGCCCCACACCCCCATCACACTTTTCTTATTGAGCAGACAAATATTATTTCCCCACCTTCCCCGGGCCCTAGTGACCACTCCCCATACAGGTTTTTTAAGGGCCCAATACTCCCTTCACTTTTTTGCATTTATATGCTTAAAGAATTTTTTTGGGTTGTCTTGCGTCCTTGGCCACCCCCTTTTATTTTTAATTTTAGCGCTTTTTTCACTTTTTTTTCGATTTTTTTTTTAAGCCTTTTTAATATTTTAAAGGTTTTAATGCTGATCCTCTAACCCTTATTTTTTTTAAAAAAACCCTTTTTTATTGTTTTTTTTTTCTCTTTAAAGAATAGAAGCCATTGGGTTAGTTTACACCAAGCTGTTACCCCTAGGGAAAACATTTTGCATAAATTTTCCCCAAATAATTTTAAAGCTCTTTCCCTTTAGCTATTTTCAATAGCTGCCCCATCCCATGCCTGTAAAGTTCCCTGAATAAGGCGAAACTGGCCTTTTTGTGTCCCTGAATAAGGCGAAATTGGCCTTTTTTGCCCTCCTGCTCTATTTTACTTTTTTCCAGTTGACACTAAAATTAATTATATTGTGGTCACTGTTACCTAAATTTTCAGAACATGACCGTTCCAACAATTTTTTCTTATTAGAAATTTCCAATCCAACAGAGCATCACTTTTAGTGGGTTCCTCCACAAACTGCCCCATAAAATTATCCTCTAACAATTTGGGGAAATTCCTCCCCTTTTCAGTTGATGCAGACCAGACCCCAGTCAATCCTGGTAATTAAAGTCACCCCATTATTACCACTGTACCCACTTGTGTGGCTCGTACCATTTGAAATGCACCGTTCTCCTCAGTGATTTTCGGGGGTCATAATTTCATCAAAAATAAATTTTCTGATTTAAACCCCCCTTGTATTTCCACTTAAATGTTTTCCCAAACTTTAGCAAATTCGCCCCCTATTTTCCCCTTTCACATTTGCCTTTAATTACTCCTTTCATACAGACACACCCTCCTCACCTCCTTTTCACTCTGTCCTCCTAAATACTTAAAAAACCCTTTAAGGTTTACAGCCCAACACAAGAGTCCAGCCAGGGATCAGTAATACCAACCACATCAATCTTCTCCTCTACAAAAGTGCCTCAAGCCCCCATTTTGGTTTTTAAGTTCTGGCATTTTTGAATAACGTATAAGTTCCTTCTAGTTTTTTCCTTTCCCTCAAGGGAAAGATATACTAACACTTTATTTAAAGGGATGGGGCTACATACCCGGGAGTAGACAGCTTTGGATTAAACTTTCCAACAAAAAGCAGAATTTAAAAATCTTCGGTAGATGGCATGGGGTTTTAAAATTACACCTTTTGTAGACACATGGATTTTTTATTACACAGTTAGTAATGGCATAATTTTCATGATTTGTGGCACCATATTTTAATGCTGGTTTTCAACACATGGATTCCCTTTTCCACGTCTATTCCACCTTTCCCCCCCAATTTTCCCCCCCTGTCAAAATAGTCTGCCACCTCTAACCATCTACCCCCTTCATTTTCTATTTTGTCCTCCCTCCTCCTCCTCAGTTTAAATACTCCCGCACCCCTTCCAGAATTCTCTCCCTCAGCACAGCAAACCCCTTTCCATTCAGGTGCAATTTATCTGTAGAAAACAGGTTGTACCCCAATGAAAACTCAGCCCAGTGCTCTATGAACCCAAATCCTTCTGTCCTACACCAACATTTCAGCCATGCATTTAACTCCCTGAGCTCCTGCTGCCTTTCCTGAGTAGTACATGGCACAGGCAGTATTCCGGAGAACACAACCTTGGAGGTCCCTCCCTTCAGCTTTGAGCCTAGTTCTTTAAAATTATTCTTTAGAATCCTTCATCTACCGTGTATTCTGTCATTGGTTCCAACATGGAGCACGACAGCTGGGTCATCACCAGCCCCTCCCAGTAATTTATCCAACCGGTCCACCACATGCCGAACCCTGGCACCAGGGAGACAGCAAACCATTCGGTTGAGACGGTCCTGGTGACAAATTATTCCATTCGTCCGGCCAATCCCAGGGTTACCCCTTCCTGCCCCGAGGCTACTACCTGAGACATTAAAATAGGTGGAAACGGGCAAGACATGGACATATACTCACCAGGCTGCATGGGGGCTGTGGCCCCACCAGGCACCATTCCAGATCCCTGCCAACTGTCATCGCCTACCGGCAACTCATCAAGCCTCGGGTCACCACCAACCGCCACATACGCACTCAGATTGTCCCAGCAGTTCGAACCAGAGGCCGGAATCTCAAACATGGGCTGCAACATCCACTCCACTGCCGGCTCTGGAATTCCTCTGGACGTCGAAGGGCCAGCCCTATGCTGCCTGCTGGAGGGCTTCCGGCCCACAATGGGCCCTTGCTGTAAAGCCAGGCCACGACTTGCTCCTGACGAACTATCGTGGTATCTGGGGCTGCCCCTGACTGGTGCCTCGCCAAGGGCATGCGTAGCAGGAGTAAGGGAGTGGATGAAAGAGGCAACAGAAGCCTTCCCCCCCCTCTGAGCATGGAGTAGGCCCACTGCCCCCCACTGGGCCAGACCGCCTGTGCGGATTCCTCCCATGCCGAGAAGTATGGCCTTTGGCGACAGGCCGACCTCCCCGACCTGAAGGGTCACATTGTCTGGTCACATTGGCTGCTGTTGCGGCTACCTGGGTTGTCCAACTGCCTAAGGCTATGTTCACATGGCTTAAAATCTGACGTATCTCGCCTCGTATTTTGTGTCGTACTGTGCAAAATACAAGGCGGGAAACGTCCCAGTCATTTTGGTAATTCACAGTTCTCATAGAGAACTATGGATTACGTCTCTTTTCCCTGCTCGCACAATACGGCGAGCGAGGAGATAAGTGATATGTCAATTATTCATGGCGTATACGCGCCGAGAATAATGCATGTCTATGGGGCCGGCGGGCTACCGCCCCTCCCCCCCCCTCGCCCACGTCCCAAATTACTGTCGTGTGAACATAGCCTAAGGCTTTCTGGACCCGCTCTCAGAGCCAATCTGGACCCCTGGATCTAGTTGCTGAATGCAGCTCCTCAAACAGCTTCTCCACTGCTGCCTTGGTTCTCTGGTGTGCTAGGCGCAACTGCTTCCTGCTTCACAGCATGCCCTGCACAGGAAACCTTCCAGTCCTCCTAGACTCCGCCCACTGCCACACCCATCCATTCCCTGAAAGCAGGGTCATGCGTTGACCTGCCCCCAGTCTGTGCCCGCTTCCGGCCCCAGACTTTAGTTTTAATGATGCGTGTTCTACATGTGTCTTTCTGATGCGTCTTTCAAATCCGTTCAAAGAATTGTCAAGTCAATTCTTGATCCATTTTACACCTTATTTAAAACTATAGAATGCGTTTCTGCTGCTGAGAAACGTATCCAAACACGCACCACACTTTGGGTACATTTTACGTAGTGCTTTTCAATCCGTTTTTCAGATTGAAAAATGGATTAAAACCGCTGTGTGACCATACCCAAACAACAGTCTTTGTTGCCAAGAGCAACCAATTAGAGCTCAGCTTTTATTTTTCCAGACCATTTAAAAAAATTAAAGTTGAGCTCTGATTGGTTTCTATTTCACAATTAGACAGTTTGTATGAATGAGACCCATTGTTTACATTGTCTTTCTTTCCTCTAGATCAAATGCATTAACCCCTTCCTGCAAATGGACGTATGCATACGTCCTGGCTTACAGGACGATCGCGACCTGGGACCAGCGGTAAATTACCTCTGACCTCCTGCCGCATCACTCACGGCCAGAGTGAGCTTTCTGAAAGCATCCGGGACGTCACTATGCCCACAATGCATTGTGGGCATGGTGATTGGCAGCTACCGTGGCGACCAGTACACAGCAGCAACGCTGTGCACAGGTCTACCTTTGTAACAGCAATCTGATGATTGCTGTTACAAATCTCCGCTGGGGAAAAATGAAAAAATGTGAAAAAGTAAAACAAAAACACGTACATCGCCCTTTTCCCCTTTACAAACGCCAAACGCCACCAAAAACAACAAAAATAAAAAAAGAACCCATATTAGGTATCGCCGCGTGTGTAACGACCGACCCTATAAATCTGTACACAGAAAGATTGGCAAGATTAGGGTTATTTAGTTTAGAGAAAAGAAGGCTTCGAGGGACATAATAAATATGTTTAAATACATCAAAGGTCATATAGAGATCTCTCCCAAGATTATTTATACACAGGGCTGTATCTAGAACAAGGGGGCATCCTTTACGTCTTGTGGAACGAAAGTTTCTACATAAACATAGAAAGGGATTCTTTACTGTAAGAGCAGTGAGACTATGGAATTCTCTGCCAGAGGGACTTGTCATGGTGAATTCAATAACCGAGTTCAAAAAGGGTTTGGATGCATTTCTGGAGCGTAATAATATAACAAGTTATAGTGACTAGGATTGGAGAGGGGTCATTGATCCAGGGATTTTTCTGATTGCCAGATTGGAGTCAGGAAGGATTTTTTCCCTAAAATGAGGACAATTGGCTTCTACCTCATTGGGGTTTTTTGCCTTCCTCTGGATCAACACCTTAGCACAACAGGCTGAACTAGATGGACGACTTGTCTTTTTTTTAGCCTTACAAACTATGAAACTATAATTAGCCCGTACGGTGAACGTCGTAAAAAAGAAAAAAAAAGTCACAGAATTGCAACTTTTGTTCATCCCGCAGCACATTAAATAGAATAAAAAGCGATAAAAAGCTCATACAAATGCCAAAGTTGTACCATTTAAAATGTCAGTTCATCCCCAAAAAACTTCCTTACGCAGCTCTGTATACAGAAAAATAACAAAAGTTATGGCTCTCAGAAGACAGCGATGCATAAATATTGTTTTATACAATAAAACATTTATTTTTTTTAAAAGTGCTTCAAAATAAAAAAAACTATATAAATTGGGTATTGCCGTAATCGTATCGACCCAGAGAGAAAAGATAACTGGTCATGGATACTGCACAGTGAGCGCTGTTAAAAATAAAAATAAAAAAACACTACTAGGATTGCAGTATTTTCTTCACCCTGCCTTCCAAAAAAGGGATTTAAAACTGATCAAAATGTTTTTCGCCCAAAAAATTATACCAATAAAAACATCAACTTATCCCGCAAAAAACAAGCCCCTACACAGCTCTGTAGATCAAAAAATTAAAAAGTTATGGCTCTCAGACTATGGCGATACAAAAACGTGTTTTCCTTTTTTAATAAAAGTGTTTTTATTGTGTAAAAGCAGTAAAACAATAAAAAATATACAAATTGGGTATCGCTGTAATTGTATCGACCTGCTGAGTAAAATTAGCATGTCAATTATACTGCACGAGGACCGCTGTAAAAAATAAAAATAAAAAACACTACCAGGATTGCTGTATTTTGTTCAAAATGCCTCACAAGAACCTTAATAAAAAAGTGATCAAAGCGTCATATTCACCCCTTAATGGTACTAATAAAAACATCAACTCATCCCACAAGAAATAAGCCCATTATCAGCTCTGTATACAGAAAAATGAAAAAGGTATGGTTATCAGAATAGGACAACATAAAAATGCCATTTTTATAGACCTATTTCTATTGTGTAAAAGTAGTAAAGCATAAAAAACTACATAAAATTTATATCATTGGAATTGTACCGACCCCCATAGTAAAGTTATCCAGTCATTTACACTGCACGGCAAATGCTGTAAAATTGAAGCCCAAAAAATATGGCAGAACTGCGTCCCCCCACCCCCATTTTCATGGCCCAATGCTAAAAGAACTATGGGACGACTGTGCTCCCAAAATGCACACTACACCCCTGGATGAATTTCCCAAGCGGTGTTGAATCCAAAATGGGGTGACTTCTGGAAGGTTTCACCTGTTCTGGTCCTTTGGGGGCTTTGCAAATGCAACATGACCCCACCAAAATCTGCATTCCAAAACCCAAATAACGCTCACTCCCTTGTACACCCCGTCATGCGCCCAAACAGCAGTCTACACCCACATGTAGGGTATTGCCGAACTTAGAAGAAATTGCCTAACAAAATTTTGGGTGCTTTTTTACCAGGATTCCTTGTAAAAATTAAGCATTTTCAGCTAAAATTGCAGATTGTTGGAAAAAATATTTTTTTTTCATTTTCACAGCCTAACGCTAAAAAAATGTGTGAAACACCTGTGGGGTCGATATACTCACTGCACCCCTGGATATTTTCCTTTAAGGGTGTAGTTCCCAATATAGGGTCTTTTTAGGGGTGTTTACTAAGTTTTAGCACCTTAGGGCGTCTGCAAACCTGAAATGGCGCCTAAATAAAATCGTAATGAAAATGAGACCCCAGAGTCTAGTAGGTGCTCCTCCTGAGGTTTGGGGTTGAACCACTAGGGCCAGGGCTGTATTTGTAGGTCATGCTGCCCTAGGCACTAAACCTGAATTCGTCCCCATTAACAATTTAAATTACCTCGCCCCTTTCATATCATATCACACCGCTTTACAAAAGCCACGCCCACTATGACCATGTAACTGCTCTAGAAGAAAGCTACTTGAAGGGTTTGCTGTCACCCAGCTTTCCTAGACGTTGGATAGCTTATTCAGCATCCAGGAGAGCTGGGAGATACCACCAAACTGTGCCTGAATGTAAATCATTACACTACAACCAATATTTCCATCATACAGTGACCATATAGTGGTAGATATCAATGTACACAGGCTCTGCAGACTGTATATTACCTCCATACAGTGACCATATAGTGGTAGTCACCAGTGTACACAGGCTCTGAAGACTGTATATTACCTCCATACAGTGACCATATAGTGGTAGACACCAGTGTACACAGGCTCTGCAGACTGTATATTACCTCCATACAGTGACCATATAGTGGTAGACACCAGTGTACACAGGCTCTGCAGACTGTGTATTACCTCCATACAGTGACCATATAGTGGTAGACACCCATAGTGCAATGCACCCGTAGTACGGCCCGCAAATACAGTAATTCATAGCTCTCACTGAAAGCTATGAATACCTGCCGTTTTCCCCAATTTATACTGCACGCCGGAAGAAAAGTGACATGTAAAAGTCTATGGGAGTCGGTACACACATAATGTAGCCATATAAAACATCTGGATTCAGTCTGATGGCAAATTTGGGATCAGGAATGAAGTCTTCTTTGGGGAAGATTGGTACTTGCCTTAGGCTAAGTCTACACCACAAAGTCAAAATACCATCAGAAACCCGACAGTATTTTAACTGCACCGAACTGCTGTTATTTTTTGCAAAAAACGGCAGTCGGATTTCGGATTCCCGGCGGCCCAGTACATTATGGCTGCAGGGACTCGACATTGTTCCTGTGGAATATACCACATGTTCTATAGTACACTGGACATTTTTCGTTTCCCTCAGTAAAATATCCATGCTGTATAGACTACAGCATGTATTTTCTATTGCGTTCTACACAGTGCTGGTAACGGTCATTTTTTCAGCAGATTCAAAACACAGAATACGCTGAAAAAAATTCCAAAATCCTGTGCTGTGTAGATTTAGCCTTGTGTATTTCAAAGCTTAAAAAAAAAAAAAAAAACTATATATCCCTCCCTTCTTCCACGTTTTTCTCTCCCCTTGTTTGAACTTAATGGATATGTGTCTTTTTTTCAACCGCACTGTGTTAGTATCTAAATAATAGTCATATGGTTACTGTATAACGCTGCTGAACAACAAGCTAATATCACTCGTATCGCGTTACTTAACAAATTAGTGTGCCAAGACCAATATTATCAATAGTCCTGCTATAAGTAATACCACCACATCATGATCTCATATCACCAATAAGTAGCAAAAAGGATGATACCGCGGGACCATAGACGATAAAAGCCAAATTTCTTTATTGTAAAACAGGATAAAAGCCAAGTAGCCCAACAGAGCATAGCAAAGCGCCCACAATAAAACACCGACGCGTTTCTGGTGTATAGCACACCCTTAGTCATGGCCAACTTGCCATGACTAAGGTGTGTGCTATACACTGATAGCGTCGGCGTTTTTTTGTGGGGGCGCTTTGCTATGGTCTGTTGGGCTACTTGGCTTTTACTCTGTTTACAATAAAGAAATTTGGTTCTTTTATCGTCTATGGTACCGCGGATGGTATATCCTTTTTGTATTATTGGACTATATACGGGTGCTCTGACCGGGATACCTGCGGAGGCCATCCATTTATGGGGTAAGCTGGTCCATTGGACTGTTTTGATCTCATATCACCACCACATATTTACTGAATAATACCGCCACACCATGACCACATTGTAAATTAATAATACTGCCATACCGTTTGTGAATATAAACCATTATACTAGCCAGCGCCCTCGCGCCTTGGGAGTACGCGCATATTAGCGCGAGCTCCCGAAACACACAATATACTATGGCGCGTACACTTTACGCACCACAGTACATTGTGTGAACATACTGTCACGGCACATGTTGTTGCCGTGGAGGAGCAAGGTGCTACAGGGGTTAATCCCTCCAGGCGGGGGACACGCCCAGGGAAGCCTGGCTGTTAGGAGTGACAGCTCGGCTTCAAATCAGCTCAGAGGGTGTGTCGCTCAGACGAATAGAGGAGCCCGGAGGCCGCACCAATCAACTGCTGGGGTGGTGTCCGGGCGGCTCATTTAAACTGGCTCAGTTTGGTCTATCTTTGCCTGTGAAAGGTTACCCTTCGTGTTTCTCCTGTTTCCCATTTGCTTGTTTGCTCTGTTCCCCTGACCTCGGCTTGCTTCCTGACCTCTTTCTTGTCTCTGATTTCTGTATTGCGCTACCTCTGGTGTTGACCCCTTGGCATGGCTTAGTTAGCTCTCTTGTTTTCCGATTTGGGCTTTGGCGTTACCCTTACCATTATGGACCCGGACTGTTGGGACTTCGCGTTTCCCTGACGGGCCCTGCACGTCGTAGAGCAGGGACTGTTGTAGTTGGGGTCTGCCATTTAGGGCAGCTCGTCTAGTGCAGGATCAGTGGGCTGGTGGCAGTCAGGCCACTGCACTCTCTGACGTGACATTTTCACAGGATAATTACTGTCTCCACGCACCAGGGACCCCATGTCGATGCTGGTAGTGCAGATGCTAGGGAACTTACCAGTTGGTCCAGATCTGGCATTAAGGGTGCAGCAGCAGGAGACCTCATGGGTACCCCAGGATGGGAGTTCCAGGACATTCTCATTCCCCCTGAGGCACCCGAATTGTTCAGTCGACAGATTTTTTGTCTCCTTGGGGGATCCTGGCGACATTCCTAATAGGGAGGCGGTGCTGAGACTCAACTCACCACCTTAAGGCTGGGTAGCGGGACGGTAGAGATTTATGCTTCAGAATTTCGCCGCTGGTGATGTTCCGTCAGGTGGAACGACCAGCCCTCAGGTTGCCAGTTTCGGGCTGGGATTGGCAGAACATGTTAAGGACTTGTTGGTGGCTTATCTACCTGGGCATCTGGATAAGGCCAATTGCCTTGGCGGTGCGGCTAGAACAGACGGTTTAGGGAGAGACGACGGGTACAGCCCTTTCTCTGTTGCCGCTTATCACCCTCTTCCGTTTCTGCTTCTACCTCCGAAACCTGCTGAGTGACTATACCCCGAGGAGCCTATGAGAGTAGGGGCCTCTTCTGCGGGTGTGGCCAGTGACCGCAGGTCTCCTCGCTACCCAGGGTCTGTGCTTCTACTGTGGCGGTGAAAGGCCATCATTATTTCCCACTTCCAGGGAGTGTCCCAAAAAGAAGCATGGCTGGATAACTTCCAGCGCCTAGGTGATCCGGAAGGTCATCTTGGCGAAGCCGGTATTCCCTTATGTGTCAAAGAAACTATTGCTCGTAATAATTTCGTATTTTTCCCAGCTGTTGATTCTGGGAGTGCATTTGTGACTCTGGATCGCCTCCAATTTCATGGAAGTTCATCGCTAAGCGTCGGCCTTCCTTGGAGGTTCTCTCTGATTCCCTGCAGGTTGTGGCTAATTGATTCCACCCGTTGGTCATGAGAATATCCAGTATTGCACCCCAGTACTTGAGATGCTAGTTTTGGTCTATTACATTAGGAGAAATGTATATTGTTTTACATATGGGCTTACCCGCTGGGATGTTGTGTTGGGTTGCCCTGGCTTCAGAAAATCAAACCCGTATTTGATTGGAATTCGTGGGAGTTAATTAGGTGGGGCGGGCAGTTGTATAAGAAAGTCTTCCCAATTGTTCATTGGTAATGTGGTGAATGAGAGATTCCATATTTATTCGGGACTTTGCTGAGGTGTTCTCCAAAACCAGTCTGAAAAGGTACCCCACATAGATCATATGGATGTGCTATGAATTATTGCCAGGGTTGAAATTCCTAAAGGCTGGTTTATAATCTGTAGGGTCTGAGAGATCCGCCTTGAAGGAATTACATTGCTGAGGCTTACGAAGGGTCACATTCGCCCTTTCCGTGTCCTATGGTGCAGGGTTTTCTTTGTTAAGAAGAAAGATGGAACTCTCCGCCATGCATTGATTTTTTTTTTTTTTCAGGAGCTCAATAAAATAACGGTGAGGGACCAATAACCTTACCATTGATTCCAAAATATGTTTAAACCAGTTCGGTGCGCTATGGTTTTCCATGTTAGTCTAAGGTGGGCCTATAATCTGATCCGTATCAAGGGAGGGAGATGGTGGAAGACCGCTTTTAAAATACACGTGGGGCCATTTTTGATATCTGGTTATGCCCTTTGGGCTGTGTAATGCTCATGCGGTATTTCCAGAACCTGGTAAACGACGTTTTTTGTGAATGGATGGTCGATTGTATGGTCGTCTATCCTGGATGAATTTTAATTTATTCACTAAACTGGGTATCACACGTTAAACATATGCGACAAATCTTACAAATTTTGGGTGCAAATAATTTGTTTGTCAAACTCGAGAAGTGTGTTTTTGGGGTTTCGGGAGGTTCCTTTCCTGGGATACTCTGACTCCAATCATTTGTATGGATCCCGATAAAGGTTCAGGCTATCCTTGACTGGGTCCGGCCCCGCCTTCTGAAGGCCTGCAGCGTTCCTTGGGTTGCATCTATTATTGAAAATGTATTCGGAATTTTTCAGCTCTTGTTCGGCACTGACGGACATGTCTAAGAAGGTCGTGAAGTTCATAATTGGCAAACCGAGGCCATAAGGCATTTGAGAAAACTTATGCAAGTGCTTTGTGTCAGCTAAGGTGTTGATTCAAGAAGAACTCAGTAAACTCTTTGTCGTCGAGGTTGATGCTTCTGAGTTCGGGGTAGGGCGGTCCTCTCTCAGGGTCGGCCACCGATGACTAATTCCGTCCTTGCGCCTTTCTTTCCGTAAATTTCCTCGTCAGAAAGGAATTACGACGTTGGGGAACCGCGAGCTCTTGGCGTGTAAAGTGGGCCTTTGAGGAATGGCGCCACTTCCTCGAGGGTGCCCAACACCCAAGCCACGGGTTTAAGGATCATAAAAACTGACCTTTTCTAGAGAAGCTTAAAAGGTGAACCACGTCAGGCTCGTTGGGCGTTGCTTTTTTACCGGTTTAATTTTTGTCGTCACTTACAGACCTGGTCTAAAAATGTTAAAGCTGACGGTTATCTAGAAGCTTGTGTGCCAGTCCCTCAACTGGAGGTTCCAGTACCCCTATTTTACCAAGGAGACGATTGTTCAGCCCCACGTCCCGAGTTAGGCACTGAGATTAAGACAACCACCAGGGGACATGAGACCGGCTTAGTGTCCTGCTTTAAAGTCTTTGTCCCACTCAGTTTCGCTTACGTTTGTTAAAGGGATATACATGATTCTGTATTATCTGGACATCCCGGGTGTGTCTGGCACAAAGAGGCTCATCTCTCGCAACTACGGTGGGCCGTCTTTATATCGTGTTGTGGAGGCCTCTGTGGCAGCATTTAACATTTGTGCTTGGGCAAAGGACCCAGAGAACCCGTTCCTCTGTGGAATCTTTGTCCTTTCCATACCGAGACTCATGGACCATATTTCAATGGATTTTATTTCAGATTGCCTACCTTGAGGGTAAGATGGTCATTTGGGTGGTGTGGATTGCTTTAGCAAATGTGTCATTTGTTCCACTCAGGGGGCTGCCGTCGTCCAAAAAGCTCGCTGAGTTGTTTGTCAAAACATATTGTGAAATGCATTGGGTTACCGAGATATTCGTTCTGACAAGAGGGTTCCAATTTGTTTCTCACTTTGGAGATCCATATTGTAAGGCTTGGGTATTACCGTCCTTCTCATCGGAATTTCTCCTGGACTAATGGGTAGACGGAAGAGGATGAACCTAACTGTTAACAACAAGGCTTCGTTGTTTGTTTCTGATCAGCAGCAGATTGGGTGAAATACTTACCATTAGTGGAATTTGCTATTAACAATCAGGATAAAAGTTCTTCGGGTGTTTCACATTTTCGTGTTTTACGGTTTTTTCACCCAGACATGCATTTTTTCCACTGCTGGGTGGGGGGGGGCGGGGGGGGGTATTCTGACATAGTGGGGTGGATGTTATCGTTAGGATCTTGTGCACTCCTTTGGGCCCAAGTTCAGAATAACTGCTATCGCCCAGAGCATCCTAAAGAGGAAGGGTGACAGGTGGTGTCTCTTTCCAGTGGTTTTTCTGGGTTGGGGGGGGGGGGGGAGATAAGGTTTGGTTGTTCTTCCCGTATTCTACGTTTTTAAGGTGCCTTCCGGTAAACTAGCCCCAGTTTGTGGGTGTATGTTTGCATGAAGTAGAGTCTCTAAGGTGGCTCGCTCTCCCGTCTGAAGTTACGCCTTGTCTCCAGGTACATAATGTCTTTCATCAATCATTATTAAAGAGGTACTTCCGGCTTTGATTCGCCCTTCCATGCCCTCTTCTGTAAACGTTGAGGGTGAAAATGATACGAGGTCGCTTGGACTTGGATTGTAGAGTGCAGAGATCCTGCAATACTTGGTCCACTGGAAGGTTATGGTCCGGAGGAGGAGGTCGTGGGTTCCGGACAGATTAGTTGTGCCGAATCTCTGTTCAGGGAATTCCACACTCCCCACCCGGACAAAACGGACCAGGGAAGGGTCCGTGGCCCTCCTATAAGGGGGGGTACTGTTCACGCACTTGTTGTTGCCGTGGGAGGAGCAAGGTGCTACTGGGGTTAATCCCTCCAGGTGGGGGACACGCCCAGGGAGGAAGGCTGGTGTTTGAGAAAAAAACAAATGGACAGCTCGGCTTCAAAATCTAGCTCAGAGGGTGTATCGCTCAGTCGAATAGAGGAGCCGGAGGCCGCACCATCAATGCTGGGGCGGTGTTCGGGCGGCCTCATTTAAACTGGCTCAGTTTGGTCTTTCTTTGCCTGTGTAGGTTACCCTTCGTGTTTCTCCTGTCTCCGTTTGCTTGTTTCCTCGGTTACCCTGACCTCGGCTTGTTCCTGACCTGTTCTTGCCCTGATTCTGTACTGCGTTACCTCCTGTTTTGACCCTTGGCTGGGTTACGTTTTTCCCTTTTGGGTTTTTCCGTTTTGTGGTTTTGGCGTCCCCTTTTCCATTACGACCCGGGACTGTTGTTTTTGATTTCCCGACATTTGAAAGTATAGAGTGGGGACTGTCGACTTGGGGTCTGCCATTTGGGGCAAATCAAGTAGGCAGGGACAGTGGGTGGGTGGCATTGGGGCCCCTGGCCCCTCTGACGTGACACATCCCCTTAAACCCCTCACTTTTCTAGCACCTCCCTATTGTTCCCACCTCTGTAAAAACTCCACAGGGGTGATGGGTGGGGTTTGGGAGCATAGGTGTAGTTGAAGGGGGGGGGATAGGTGGGGGGTGGAGAGTTTTGGGTTTGGGAAGTTGTATTTTTGTTGGCACTAGACCACATAACATATATGGGGGGGGGAGGAAAAGGGGTTTTTCGGTCACGCTTACAGAACAATCTCCTGTGAAGGGGAACAGAAACCTTCCCCCATGAGATTGTGCTGCAGCTTGGCCTCTTCCCGAGGAAATTTGTGCGCCTGAACACCCTCCCTACACCCCAAAAAAAAACCGCGGGCCTTTTCCCTCAAGGTTTACAGGGAAGGAGTTCTCTACTGTCATAATTTTTTACTTTTTTTTTTTACCTCGATCTCCCGTTGGACTATGTCGTTTTTGGTTAAATTTTTTGATAAAATGGTAAATAGGAGTGTGTCGGGAGTAAATATTTAAAAAAAGTTTTTTCCCTTTTTTTCCCCTGTTTTTTTTTTCCCTTTTTTTTCCCCAAGCTAGTAATAAAGGACCTGACAGACCCCTCCCTTTAAAAGGGGGGAAAAAAAAGATCGAAACCCTCAAAGGGGCCTTTTAAAATATTCGGGTCCGCCTCTGGCGTGTGTGTTTTTTTTTGAGGAGGGAAAAAGAACCCAATAGCCAGGCACTTTCCCATCCAATAGTATCAGACAGCAGCTGTCAGTTTTCCCAAAGCTGATTGAAAAGGGGGACCCCCTTTGTTTTTTTTTTCGTTTTTTTTAAAAGCCTAAAACAACGACAAGGGTCCCCCCCCCCCCCTTTTTTTAAACCCCCCAGGTAAAACCGACGCCCCTTTACCTGATCCTGTCAGAAAGGAAACTCCATGGATATCGGTCCCAATCTAAAAATCCAGGGTGAGCTGCTCCAGAAGTGGCCCCCACATTGGGGTCCCTTTTGACGTTACTGGCTCTTCCCATAACCCCCGGTGCATTGGGCCTGGGGTTAATAGTGACAAGAGGTTATGTCCCCTCTTGGGCTGCTGACACCAAGCCCGGCATGGGGAAAGGAGAGGCTTTTTCGACCCTCCACTCTAACACTGGAATAAAATGGAAAAAAATCCACACTGACAAACAGAAAAAAAAACTTTACTAAAAAAACACCCAAACTACATCCCCCGTTGACCATTTTATTAAAGAAAAAATTTCCCAAATTTATTTTATCCAAAAGGTAAACCCAATAAGGGAAAAAAAAATTATGTAAATATAATAGGCTACCCAGTGTCCGGGGAAGGGGGGTGTGCCATTCCCCCCAAACAACCTATTTTCCTATTAGTAGGAAAGCTGGGTCTTCTGTGGGATTTTTTTCACTCCCGCCTTCCTTTCAGGGGGTCCCCGCCCCCGCCCCGGATCGCGGGGACACCCGTGGGCACCCGGCCCGGGGACCGCCGCCCGCATGACGGGCGGGGGGCGGCTCACCCGGCCCGGGCCCGGGGCTCTCCTATTACCCGGGGCCCGCTCCTGTTTTCGGTCTCAGCCTCCCCGCGCGCAAACCCCGACATCTAAGGCCGCGGCGCGCCCGCACTAAAATTTAAAGGGGCCCTGTACCGGTTTTTTGGCATTGCCGGTCACTCCCCTTTTTTTAAGCCTGCCCCTTCCTGGGGCCGTTCCGGGGATCTTTAGTGCCCATTGTTTGCCTTTAGAGAAAGGTTCAAGCCTTGTTCCGATTTCCCGTGTACCGTACCTTTAGTTCCGTTCCTTGACCACCTTTTTTTGGCCGCCTGCCCTGCCCCTTGAGCGGGTTCCCCCCCGCCACGAACCTGTGCCGCCTGCCCTGACCTTTCCCCTGTCCCCGCCCTAGACCCCCTGACGTTTCTGCACCGTTGCTATACCTCGGCTCCCACCCAAGAAAGTCAGGGTCGGGGGGGCCCGCCTGGTAGACCCCCGCCGCACAAGCCCACCCCCCTTTGCGGGGGCCCCTCGGGAAAAAACCCGGGGCCCTACTTGATTTTTTCCCGGGCGTGGCTTAAAACCATCGCTTGGGGTTGGTCCAGTGGATCCACTTCTACATCCGGGTTCGTGACAGAAAGGGACCCGGGCCCCATGGATCCCGCCAAGGGGTTGCCATCTGACGCTGCCCTCACCCCCATTGTGGCCAGCGTCCAACAGCTCGCTCCAAGCCCAAAACTCCGGCCATCCCCCCCAAATGATGCAGCAGCCCCCCTGGCCGCTCAGAGCAACAACCCGCTCCCTGGCTCCCCGTGCCCCCCCCGGTTCGGGCTCCAACCGCTGGTCCCGGGCTTCCCCCCTTTCTAGGGCCGGACCAATTTCAAAGGGGGGACCCCCCGGCCTGCGGGGGCTTTTTTCCCCCCAAATGCTCCCTGACTTGATTTTAATGGGAAACCCAAAATTTCCAACCCAAACCCGGTCTAATTTGGCGTTCTTTCCAAACCCCTTCCCCCGGGGAAAAGCCCTGGCCCTGGACCCCCCTCGGGGCGGGGACGTTCCGTCACAGCAAAACCCGGGCCTTCATTCCTCCCCGGGGAGTTCGGGAGCGTTTTCAAAGGGAAACCAAATCCCGGGCCTTGGTCTGCCAAAAACGCCTTGCAAATCTGCCCCAAAAAGGGGACTAATCTGTGGGCCCGATTATGCCGTACGTTTCCGCCTTTGGCCCCCGATTTAAATCGGGGGAATTGAACGGCTTTTGGCCCGGGCCACCTTCAAAAAGGGCCTCTAAAACCCCAAAAAGGGGTTTGTCTATCCCCCCGGGGTTCTCCCGTTTTCCCCTTGGGGGGGCCCTTAAACCCCCGGGCCCAAATTTCGGTTTTTGACATCCGTTTCTCGGAACCCGGGGAAGGAACTCCGGCGGGGAACGGGGCAAGCTAGACCCGTGGCTTCCCTTCGGCCCCCCAAAATTTTAAAAGGGCCCGCCTCATTGGCCCACGCCACCTGCCGCCGAAGAGGCCATGGAGGGGGAAAGGGGGCCCCCCTGTTACTACTGAGCAAAAACAAAAGCGTGGGGAAAATTTCTTTGTCTGTACTGGGGCATTGCAGCCCATTTCCCGCAGACCCTGCCCACGCGCCCTCGCGTGGGGGAAAGGGGGCCGCACCTAGGATACGTAGGAGGGGCCCTCCCTAGGTGAGAGAAAAGCCCTCCCTCGCCTGACTAGGGCCCGTGTCGTCGGCAATGGGCCTGGACCCCATTTGGGGCCAAAAGTTTTCCCTTTGGCCCTTTGGCTCTGCGGAAATTTCTTGGACGGGGCCCTGGTTCCCGCATAACCTCCCTGTATACCCCCCGGGGAGAACCTCCCTCACCCTTTTCGGTCAGTGGAGAGTTTCTAAAGGGAAACCTTTTTCCCATTTTCCAAAACTGACCCCCTGGTCCTTAAGTAGGGGTGGCAAAAAAGGGGAGAGCCCTTTGCGTTTTTTGTATACCCCTTTTCCCCCTGTCCATTTCCCTGGGTCTCCTTTTTGGCTGCAATCCCACCCCTTCCCCGTGCTCAAATTGGGCCCCGGGTCGGGCGAAGCCCTTTAAGTTGGGGTTGGGGAGTGTCAGCCCCTCGCGTTTGGTGGAAACCTCCCCCGGTGTTACCGCCTCTTGGGGTTCGTCAAAGCCTCTGAGGGGGCCTTCCTGCCCATACCAACCCTTTGAGAGTTTCTCCGAGAAAAAGTGAACTTGCCGCCCCTTTCGCCCTCCCGAATGTCCGTTGATTTTTTCCCCGGGGGACGTCTCCTAAAAGGGGGCGGGGTTTTCCCCCTGTCGGTACCTGAGACCTTGGCAATGTTTTCATAAAATAAAGGGGGGGGAATCTCCGGGGGGGGGTTTTTCCCGAAAAGGTCCCCCTTTCCCCAGCGGGGCCGGGGGGGCTTTTTTCCCGGCTAAGAAGGACGGAAAGTCGCGTCCTTGCTAAGACTATCGGGGCCTCAAAAAGGAAAAAACCGGTTTTAAAAAGAACCGCCCCCCCCGCCCTTGATCAGGGAAAAAATTTTTGGGAACTCTACGAGGTCCCAAAGAATTTTACTAAACGGGACCTGCGGGGGGCTTTTTAACCCTCAAAACGGATAACGTGAGGGCACGAATGGAAGACCCCCTTAAACACCCAAAACGGGCACTTCGAGTACCTGGTCATGCCCTTCGGGTTTTGAAAATGCCCCCGCCGTTTTCCCAAGAATTCAAAAATGAATCTTCCGGGCCTCCTGTACACAGGGCGTGTTGGTATTTTTCGACATTTTTGGTTTTCTCCCCCGCCTTGAACCCCATCAATTCACGTGCGCCAGGCCCTTTCAGACGTTTGGGGCCAAAACCGCCTCTATGCCAAACTTGAGAAAGTGCCATTTTCATCAAAGACCCCTAAAAATTCCCGGTTTACATCATCCTGAAAAGGGGCCCTACGATGGACCCCGCAAGTTGTCTCCCCGTCCCCTACGGGGGCCCCGGGGGGGGGGCCCCGGGGGTCCCCCGAGCCATACAAAGATTCCGGGGGTTCGCCAACTATTACAGGCCAAAAATTTTTAAACTTTTTTCCTCGTTGGGTGTCCCCCCATAGGGCTTTAACCAAAGGGAAAAACGCAAATCCTAAGCTCTGGCCACCAGCGGCAGAGGGAAAACCTTCTTAAGTTTAAAAAGTGCCCTTTTCCCCCTTTCGCCAGTGCTCTCTCGGCCAGATTTCTGAACAAATTTTTTTTCGAGGTCGACGCCTTTCCCCGGGGGGGGCCGGGGCCATACCTCCCCGAAAGGGGCCCCCGGCAAAACCCTCACTTGCGGGTTCCCTTTTTTAAAAGTTTTTTCCTCGGCTGAAAGAACTTAAATTTATCGGGGATCGGGAATTGCTGGCCAAAAGCTGGGGTCTGGGGAAAGTGGCGGTATAATTTTGGGGGGGGCTCCCCCACCCTGTCGCAAACTTACCCACCAAAAAAAAAAAAAAATCGGGTGTTTCTCCGACTGCCCAAAGCTTAAATCCAAAGCCAGGCTCGTTGGTTCCCCTTTTTCTTCCCCTTTTTAATTTTTTCATTCATTTTCGCCCAGCGGAACGAAATGTCAAGGCCGGCGCCCTTTTCCCCTGCTTCGGATGTGACTGGGGGACGAGTCCACTCCACCATATTATCCCTCCCGAACGGCTCATTTTCTGCCCCCAAACCCAAAAATTTAAAAACCCCTTCCTCCCGGCAAAACATTCGGGCCCTCCAGCCTTCGGGGGAAGGGTATTTCATGGGGTCATTGCTTTTCCCCTATGGGGGGGGCACCCAGGAGTTAAAAGAGGACCCGCTTTTCATCTCCCCGTATTTTAATGATGGCCGAGCCTTTTGCCCGGAATTTTTCGTTTAAAATTTGTGGAGGGCCCCCCCTTCCCGTTTCCCGGGAAAAAGTCTCCCCCTCTCAAACCGGCAGGGCTGCTCCCGCCTTACCTTTACCCAGCGTCCTTGGACCCAAGGGCCTTTGGGTTTTAAACACGGATTTTCCCCCCTTCCGCTGGCAAACCTTTATCTGGGGGGTTCCCGAAAGATTTTTAAGATGTCCCACTTTATTTTCCCCTGCCGGGGGCCAAACCCCCCCGTCCTCGCCTTTTTCCGGCTTTTTTTTTCTTTTTATTTTTCGGCTGCAAGGGTTTTCCCCCGGCACAAAAGGGGGTCCGGGGGCTGTGGCTGCCCAAATTTTTCTTTCCCGATTCGGCGCCCCTCTGTAAAACCAACACCCCAAATTTAAAAATTTACTTTTCTTCGGCCTACCACCCTCGTCCAATTGGGGAGGGAGAGAGAGTAAACCAAACCCTAGGTTGCAAACCCGCGCCCCCCTTTTTCCCCCGCGCGCCAGGATGATTGGTCCAGCTTGTTTTCCCTGGGCCCCAGATTTTAAAACTCATTGGAAACCCGGGGTCTGCCGGGGGCTGCCCCCTTTTCTTTATTTTTTGGGCGGGCAAACCCCGCCCCAAACCCCCCCCCTTTTTTGTGCCCTCGGGGGGTTCTGCTTGGAAGAGCTGGGGCCAGGGCCTGACGCTTTTCTGGAAACCAAAAAACCCTTTTTTGCTACTCCAGGCCTCCGCCCGCACCAAGGCCCCAAGCCCGACAAAAAGCGAAGGCCTCCGCCAACTTTTTTTTCCCGGTGACCCAAAAATTGGGGGTTGGCGGCTAAATATATACGTTTCAGGTTTTCCCCGCTATAACGGGTCCCCCGGGTTCCCGGGTCCCTTTCCCAGGTGGTCAAACGCATTAACCCCGTAAACTTACAAGCCCGCCTTCCCCCACCCCTGAGGGTCCCGAAATCCTTTTCCCTTTCCTTCAAAACCCTTTGCCTTTAATCGCTTCTCTGGGGACTGGTCCTCCCCCCCCCTGAGGCCGACACCACCCCTTTTTTTTTCTGTAAAGGAAAATTTTTTGATATGAAGACGGTCGAGGGGGAAACGATTTTTTTTTCATGACGGAAGGGGTTTTGGGCCCGAAGACAGGTCCCGGGAAGCCCGAAAACAAAATTTGGATCGGGGGAAAAAATTTTAGAGGTTCCTCCGGACCAGAAGGAGGGGGAGGCCGAAGGGGGGGGGGGGGGGACTGTCCGGGGGTCCCGCGACCCCCCCCCCGGGTCGCGGGCACCAAAACCCGTGGTCAACCCCTTTTCAGCGGCACCCGCCGCCCGCTTGGAAAGGGCGGGGGGCGCGCCTACCCGGGCCCGGGCCCGGGCCTTTTTCCTACTTACCCGGGTCCTTTTGCGGTCTCAAACCCCCGGCGGCGCGTCCCCGACATCTTTAAAAGGCCCCGCGCGCGCCGGCATTGAAAAAATTTTAAAGGGGGCCCGTGTTAAAGGTAATTGGTTTTTTGCCGGTCACTGCCCTTATTTAAGCCTGCCCCTTCCTTTGGGGCCCTTGCCGGATTTTTTAGTCCATTTTGCCTTTTTGAGAAAAGGGTTTTAAGCCTTGTTCCTGATTTAAACCGGTTTTTACCGTACCTTTAGGGTTCCCTTCCTTACCACGCTTTTTTGCCCCCCTGCCCTGCCCTTTTGGGTTCCACGACCCCGAAACCCGTGGCCGCCTTTCCCTGGGGCATTTGCCTGTCCCCGGGCTACCCAGGGCCTGCCTGAGATTCTGCACCGTGCAAAACCTCGGCTGCCACCCCAAGCAAGGGCACGTCAGGGGGACGACCTGGTAGACTCCCCCCCAGCAAGTCCATCCCGCTTTGCGGCGGGCCCCTGGGGAAAACCCGGGCCCACTTTGATTTCCCCTTTTCCCCGGCGTGGCTTACACCATCGCTTGCCCGGGGGTTCCCTTTGGAAACCACTTCTACATCCGGGTTCGTGACCCTTTCCGGGGGCTGGACAGGCATTCTAGCCAAACCCGGGTAGCTGGGGGAACCTCCCCCATAGGGAAATAACCAGATTTCCATCCTAGGAAAGCTGGGGGGCCCGCTGTGAGGGTTTGGGGCCGTCCCCGGACACAACCAAAACACCCAAAAAAGCCAAAAGACATGGCATGCACACAAAATAAACCCAAAATATAGATTTTTATTACAAGCCCCCCTTTTTCACATATGTTCATGCACACAAAAACCCCCTTTTTTCACAAAATAACAAAAACCCCTGTAAAATTTTTCGTAACAAAAAATAAAATACACTTGATAAAATGAAAAATAATCCAGCCTTTTTGGGAGTTTTTAAAAACCGGGGGGTTTTTTTGAAAAAATAAATTTAAACCCCTAGACAACCCCTTTTAAAATAGCGTCCAAATGAGTCCACGTTTTCGCTTTCGAACTAAAGTTAGTTGCTGTGACAAGAATATACATGTTGCCTATTGTGGTTTTTTTGCTACCAACCTGGTCATTTTTTAATTAGCAGTTATTTTCGTTGGCCAAAGGGAAGTCCGGGCCGTGAAGAAAGCTACAGGTGTTTTTTTCTTATTAAAACTGCAAGAAATCAAACCCTAAAGTGGAGTAAGCACAGCTAAAATTTTTTTATATTTTTTGTTGTACAAACCCAAAACATTCATTCATGCCCAAACCCATGTTCTGCATTTCACCCAAACCATGTAAACACATGAAAAAGCATGCATCCAAAAACCCCTGGACCCCAAAAATGCCCCCCATAACCATGTAAAACCCCCCCAAAACTGCAGGCACCCATACCCTTGTACAAAGCGCCCCCGCAAACCCCCGCCCACACGCACTCACCCGGCCATGTTCAATACATGCCCCGCCAGAACCAATTGGGCACACACCACCCATGACCCACATGCAAACCCCACCCATTTACACCCGCAAAGCAACCCTTTTTCCCTGTAACATAAACATGCACGCATCCCCCAAGTACAAACATACGGGGCCCTTTCCCATTTGGGATCAGCACACGACCCTTTACACACACATGCACTCGCACCCCAAACCCTTTTTACACACACAAGCACCCCCTACCCAATTTTTACACCCCCTCACCCATAACCCCCGTAAAACCCCACTCATCCATACCCACGTTTAAAATAATCCCCACACACAACCATGTTTCTTCCCCCCCCCAAAAACCCCTACACAACCAGTATACATACGCACCCCACCCATACCCCTGTACCATACAAAGCACGCCCCCAACCCTGTAAAACACACGTATCTATACCCATTTACACACGCCCCCATCCCATTACACATATATGCACACCCCCAGTACACCAAATACACCCGCACCCAGACACACACATCTCCGCCCCATGTACACACGCACTCAGCCTACCCTGTACACCCATCACAGCATCCATCCCCGCCACCACGCACCCACACTCACTCAACCCCCCATGTACAAAAAGAATGCAAAAACACACCCATGTACACACGCACGCACCTATGCCCATGTACACACCACCACCCCAAGCCCATGTCACACATACTCCCCATCGCATGCCCCATTAAAAACCAGAAAGCCATGTAACATGCACACCCACACCAAAATTACAGCCAGTACACACCCCGGCCTTTTACACCACCCCCTTGTTCCTAAACATATACACAAACAGACAATGTACCTAAGCACCATGCCAGTCCCAGCATGGTGTTCACAAGCCATAGAGGAGGGGGGGAGTCACAGCAGGGAACAGCAACAGCAGCTGCCTGCTCCTGCAGAGTGCTGTGCTGAGAGCACCCCTCCCCCTCCTCTCTGTCCCAACAGCTACAGTGAGCTACAGCTGAGGCTTTCAAAGCGCTCAGACTGGAGAGCTCTCTGCAGGGGGTGGCTACGCTGCTGCAGTCTGTGATTTCTGCCCACATATAAAGCAGCTGCGTGCCGTGGAACACCCTACCCCTCCCCCCCTCAGGCTGGAGAGACACCTGCTGGGGAGGGAGGTAGGGACGTAGTTTAAAAAAAAAAAAAAACACACGTGTGCACATTCTGTCTGCGCCGGGTGCCACCCCCTACAGGGTGCCGCCCTAGGCACGTGCCCACGAGTGCCTAGTGGCAAATACGGCCCTGACTAGGGCCACATATGGGAAACACTAAAAAACGGCAGTATCTTGGAACCCTATTAAGTTGCATTTCCCTGATCACATTTACTGTATTCTTGTGAATAATGGATAAAAATGTATATTGCAAATTTTCTTGAAAATTTTAAAATTACTACTAAATTTCTAAGCCCCCTAATGTTGTAACAAAAAAAAGACATTTAAAAAATAATGGCAACCTACATATGGTAGATGCTAGTTATGAACTATTTTGATGGAATGACTATCTGTCTTACACGCAGAAATTTTTGAAGTTTTAAAATGGCACATTTTTCTAATTTTTCATGTACTTTTTGATATTTTTTACAAAATAAACAATTTTTTTGGGCCAAAATTTTTTTTTATCTTAAAGCACAATGTAAAGGACATTGTATGTCAGAATGTCCAAGTCAGAGAAAACATCTCTGAATCCTGGATGGTTTAAAGTGTCAAAAAGTTATTCTCACCTAAAGTGACACATGCCAAATTTAAAAAATGGGGCTCTGTCAGTGAGGCCAAAACTGGCTCCGGCAGTATGAGGTTAAACAAAATCCTTGACTAAGGTCATGGTATAAATTCACCTGTTAGAAAACAAACACAGGAAAACTGAATCCTATTTTAAAAAAAAACAAATACTGATCTCGCTTTACTAAACCATGGATGTCAAGGTATTAAAGAGAACCTGTCACATAGATTTGCCCCTTTTCTGAAGGACAGCAACAAGCTAGTGAAGACATGCTGTATCCAGCGCTTTTCCCCTTATTCTGTAAGATGCAGCAGGTTTAGAGCATTTAATGCTCAAATCTTATTCATGAGAGGGTATTCGCACCTGCCCATCTGGCAGTTATTCACATGTTTCTACCTATTCAAAGTAATGGTTTATCATTAAGGTGGGGGGGGCAGCCACAGGTAGGCTGGTTTGAAAAACTGACTCTGACTATTTCTGGGTGAAAAATGCAGATTTTGGGACTTAAAGGCTATGTTCACACGGTGTAATTGCGGGGACGTATTTTGCCCGCAATTACGACGTGTGCTCGGGGGCGGGGCAGGGGGGGCGGCATCTCGCCGGCCCCATAGACATTCGTTACTAGCAGGGCGTATACGCCGTGAATAATTGACATGTCACTTCTCTCCCCCTCGCCCATTGGTTCAGCGGGGGAAAGGAGACAAATTCCATAATACTGGGGGTATCTCACCCCGTATTTAGCGCAGTACGGCGCAGTATAAGCCGTGTGAACATAGCTGTGGCAGTGGTGTGCCGCTGGTAATGGTATGCGGTGTGATATATAATTAATATATTTATAAATTTTATAAAAAATAATATATATATTTAAAATAAATTTAATTATTGCGCAACCAGCCTGACACCCAGGTTCACTTGTGTTTTTTAGAAATTTTTTTGTGCAAACTATACGTTGTATTTGGATATTTGCTTTTAATCTAAAGGAGGGAAGGATGCCTCCCTTTTGGTTTCTTTCACCCCCCCACCTCCACAGGCTATTAATCGTGCTTGCAAGGGTTTGGGGTTTTTTTTTTTTTTCTCTCTCTGTTTTCGGAGGTCGGTTGACCCCGGAAATTTAATTTGGGTCTATTGAGAGGTAAAGATAGCATAGGACCCCCCGCCTTGAATCTCGTTTAACCGGGGGTGGGGTTTTAAAAAAAATTTTTTGATCAAAACGTGTGAACTAAGAACTCAAAGTTTTTTTATTATGATAGATAGCACAAATGCTTTTATAGAGGGTTTTCCCTTTATTGTATAGCCAACATAGCTTTAATGCTCTAAAACTACAACATCTTACAGAATAAGGGATACAGCACTGGAAACAGCAGGTCTGACAACTACCTTGTTCTGTCCTCAGCCATGGGGGCATAAACTATGTGACAGGTTCTCTTTAAGAGCATAAAATGTGTCTGTAAAATAACCGTGTTAAGTCATCATATAAAGTCTGGTTAGATTTAAAGAGATTTGTATGGACAGAGTTTTTTTAGAAATAGTTTTGGTATAGTCTAGTTTTGGGTTTCTTTCAAATCCGCTCACTTAAAAAATTAAGTCAATTTCTCCTCACTGTCTCCTTGGCATCCAAGTGTCATTATTAGCATTCCCTGTAATGTGTTACTCACCTTCCCTAGTCTCACTCTTTGGTTGGTTTTCTCAGCAAAATGGGTAATTTATCCCCTTTCTGCTCTGGGTTTCCGTTTTTTCGCTGCAGTCCTGTTGGTTTGCATACCTCTCAACCATCCCAGACCTTCTGGTACAGTCCTGGACTTCAAGGGGCTGTCCCAAAGTTTCAGACACCTAAAGGTAAGTACCTGCAATCCAGGGCACATGCCCTGGGTTGGCACTGTGTCTTTATCTGTTTGCATGTGCCATTGGCTGTCTGCCCCACCTATTACCCTTGTTAGCCACAGGCTGTATTGGGTCTGCGGCCTACAAGATGTTAGTATAGCGTCCTGACTCAGACTACATGATGATGTCACAGCCTCGCGCCACCTGTGCTGGGCCTCACGCAAGTGAGCCTGCTGCTCGATGGAAAAGCGTTTTAAGGTAAGTTTTATTTTTTTTATTTTATTTTTTCCTAACGGGGGTTTAAAACATGAGGGGCGCTATCTAACCAGGTCTTGCCTACCTACCTGAGGCTTTACCTGCTTTGCCTACCTACCAACCTTTGGTCTTCTCTACCATGGCCTTCCCCTACTGGGGGTTACTTTGTCTAACAGAGCTCCCCTCTCCTGTAACTGCTTTGGGGGCCCTCCCTAAACTAAAAAGCAGGGGGTTGTCTTTAAACTACTTAACTAATGTGAGGGGCTACTACTTATGTTTTGTCCTTGTTATTCTGGAATTAGTAAGGTAGGTGTCGGACAGACCTCTCTCCCTTACTAACACCAGGGCTTGGTATCAGCCAGCAGTGGGCTAATATTTTTCGGTTGAGAGGGGATCAATATCCATGGACCTTTCCATCTTAATAGTATCAGCATTCAACCATTGATTTTACCTTAGCTGGTTAAGAAAAATGGTGGGTGGGGGCATCATTTAAAAAAAGTAAAATATATTTTAATTAAAATGATGTTTTTGATATTTTTTAAAAAATAATTAGTTAATTATTTTAAAGTTTTTTTCATAACCAGCCAAGGTAAAATCTTCAAGATGGGAGTGTCCATGAATATTGATCTCTTTCCAGTCTAAAAATACTACCTGCAGCCACTCTAGAAGCAGACCATCACTAGACGCTTCCCAGTACCTCTGGAATTTGGGGGCTTTTTTTTTAAAAGAAAAAAAAAAAAACAAAACATGTATTAAAACTTTACTTTTAATTAAAAACAAAGGAAGGAGAAAAAAAAAAAAGAAAAAACCCTATGTCACAAACGGCCCAAACAAAGGATAAAACCCATAAAACCTACTTGGCCTAATTTCGCCCCAAGAAACAAATAGGGGGAACGCCCCGAAAAAAGCGGGGCCCTGTCGAACCTAAGCCCCAATAAAATACCCCCAATAACAGGGGGTCCCAACATTTTTCTTTTTCCCGTAACATTTCACAGGGGACTGAGTTGGAAAAAATTTAAACAAAGAAAAAAAAAAATCCCGATTTAAAAGGACATTAGTAATCAAAGTTTTAAAAATTTTTCAAAATTTTTAGGGGAAATGAGACAATGATTATTTTCCGCAATGAAAGGGTAGTGGTGTTGGGTTTTTCCACATAAACCCCCATGTCAATAGAGACCAAACGTGAGTAAGGAATAAAAAATTTCATAGATAAAACAACCATTTGACTTATTTTAAAACCAAACCCAAAAGCACATGTCAGTTATTTGATCAAAAACACATGTGCAACAATTAAGGTTGTCAGCACTAAACTATTGCCCATACTAATAAACACAGAACCTCATCAAAATTGTGTACTCTGCAAATGTAATCACACTGTGGGAAATTAGGTGGAGACAGTTTGCGATTCTCCAAACACACATTGGACCACAATTAGGACTATTAGTTATGCATACCATAGGGCCATAATGATAAATTATCTCCAATTGAAAGGAAACCACAAATTGCAAAAGTACCCGAGTCCCGGGTGAAGACAGGACAAAGTGCTATGCGGAGCCCCGGAACAATAGCAATGTTATCTCACAGACCCGGATCCCGCGCCTACAGAATCAACACGGTCTCCAGCATGTTTTCCCGGGTGGTCTCTAAAAGCGGACTGAAGGGAAGGTCCCTTCTCCTCGATAGAAGGGGACGCTCCACCAGTGCACACGCTGGGATTAAGTGCTGCTCGGCGCGTGAGGAACGCCGCGCGCACTTCCGTTCCCCGCGTGGCATATCATGTGACCAACAGTGACCTGATCCCCAACCCTAAAAAAACAGCCACGGGCCCAGAAAAGCATAGCAGATTCAAAGCGTGCTTTCATGTCGTGCCTTTGGCGCTGGGTTTCCGGCCAGGCCGCGGCGTCATAACTGCGGCCTTGCCGCCTTTGTGTGAACACTTCCCTGTAGCCTCGTTCTTATTGATTTCTGGTGGACCCTTGGCCAAAAAATCCCCCAGCCCCCATAGGGTTAATCACTCTCTGGATTGACAGGTTCTTCCCCCTATCCTAGCTCCTTACTTCCACCCTTTTCCTATATATGCCACCGCTTCCTTTCAAAAGCCTGAAACTGCTTGCCCTTTTTATTTGTCTGTCATTTGTCGTTTCTCTGTGCTACTGATCCTGCTTTGTTTCTGGTTTCT
>JAODAL010029047.1:0-52280 GCA_025379985.1 Phyllomedusa bahiana | reverse complement strand
CCTTTTAACCCCAAAAACCTATTTAAAAACCTGATTTTAACCTCACATTTAACCCTTTTTAAATTTTTCTGGTCCGACGTCTACCCCTGATGGAGCCAGGCTACTGTGAAACATGTTGGGGAGGCCCAGGCATGACGTTTTAAATTGTGATTTCTCACCTTTTGTCTACAAGTGTCACCCGCTGCAGAGGGTGTCACAAGGGACCTTATTTGTTTTGTGTCCATTAGATTAGGGATGACTGCCCAAGTGGGAGGCTTGGGATCCCTAACTGAAGTTAGTAAATTGCTGTACATATAAGGCTTTCCTGTTAATGGGTGGTGCTCCACTAGACTTGTTAGTGGAGAAGGAGCTATTCCTTCCTTCAGAAGTAGAAAGGGTTAAATGGTGAGGTTAGAAATCATGTTTTTAAATAGTGTGTATATAGGTTAAGAGTTATACATAATAAAAGTTACGTTTTAGTGTTTTATAGATAGAGAACTGATAGAGTTTAAAGGGGTTGTCTCACTACAAGCATTGCTTTTTATGTTAAAGATCTTGCAAAAACAAGTCACTTTGCAATATATGTCCATTAACAGTGTCCTACCTATTCCTAGATATCCCCTCTTCAATGGGCTGCATCAGCTCCTCAGGCCCGCTACAGCTACAGACCTGTTTGAATCTACGTGATAGGCTGCTAGCACTGGTTGCTATAGCTACAGACCTGGCTTCTACTGCAGTCTAGTGGAAGCCAGTAAACCGCCCCTGAATTCAAAATGAAACCAAGAAAACAGGACAAATCAATGTAGTGAGACAACCCCTTTAAGTTTGCCTATGGCAAAATAGTAAATATAATTCATAGATGTCACCCTAGGTTGCCAAAGATGCAGGCAGTGTTGTTTTTGGGCACAGAACTCAAGCAATGAAAATATAGCTAGATTTTCTTTCGCCACTGGCAATGAGTCAGCTCTCTGTCTTGGTTCTGCACCTGGGATTTCTGCAGGCACCAAGCACCCAGGGCATATAGTTAGCCATGCAGCCCCTATTTCAGCTTTTAACCTGGCCTGTTTAACCTGTGCTCCTAATCTATACTGCTATAACCAGATACGCCAGCCATAACATTGCAACTGACAGGTAAAGTGAATATTATTTATTGTCTTGTTAGGATATAAGTAACTTTGACGAAGGCAAAATTGACTAGATTACTGGCTAAGAGAATCTCCAGTTGGCAGGTCTTGTGGGTTGTTTATTTTATGGTATTGTTAGTACTTACCAAAAGTGGTCCAAGTAAGTGTTAAGCAGCAAATGGTTATGGCCTCTCAAAGCTCAGTCAAATTCAGGTAACATAAGGCTAGTTCTTCTGGTCAGACTTCACAGGGTTACAGTAGCACAAACTGGTAACAAGATATATGCTGAGTATAGAAAAAGGTTACAGTTTATCACAGCTTGCTCTTTATGGGCCTGTGTAGCTGTAGATCGGTTAGACTGCCCATCCTTACCCTGTCGACTTCAGTGAGCACATAACAACTGGAAAAAAATGAAGGTGATCTTGTCTAATGAATCATATTTTCTTTCTATGGATGACTAGATGTGTGTATGTTACTTTTTTGGGGAATAGAGGATACTCTATGGAAAGAGGCCAATGTTTTCCTGGGAACCTTGGGGTGCTTTCCGCAGGATAATGCATCCTGTCACAATGCAGAGGTTACAGTGTTGACTTAACCTCCAAATTACCCAGATCTCATTCCCATTAGGATGTGCTGAAAAAATAACCATTGAGGTACCATTTAGCAGATAACATGACTTTAAAGAGGCACAGTGATTTCAACAAACTTTGCATAAATCTCCAGTGCAAGCAAATTTAAGAGACTATGTAGTATATGGTTGTAGAGAAAAATACCTCTCTCCACTGACTCCTGCACTGACTCTTAACTCTTAATTTATTGTAAAATCTGTTCCAGGAGACTGGATGGACTGCTGCCCATAGAAAGGGTGATGGGGGTGGGAGGTGCAGATTAGCAATGAGGTGCAGATCAGATACAGAAATGTGGCTTCTAGAAAGTGTTAGATCTAGCTGGATTCTCATCAGCGCATCAGTGCTGTATACAATTCTCCATGCTTCTTAAGGTGTGCAATGGAAAAAAGGTGGAGCAGGATCTTCTATGTGTGCTGTTTATGGGAAACACCATAGCAGCTACTCTCCCCCTACTCTATAGCTATGCTCAGGGACAACTAAGAACAGCTTTCAGAGGGGAGAACTGGTAAAAAATGGCACCTAAAAGTCACATTCTGGACCGACATCTTGCTATTTCTCATATATATACACACCACAGCTTATCCTGAAAAGTCACCTGAAATTACAGATACACTAAATTAACAGGTGACCTAAATGCAACAGATTTTACAAATTTCATACACATGATGTTAGCTTTTTTTTTTTTAAAAAAACATGATTATGCTGTGCATTCTGAATCCACAGAATGTTGTAGATTTGTCATGAATTTCTACCATGGATTTTAGCACTGTCAGTGTAGCAGGAGTTAAATGTCCTGTGAATCTGAAGTAAAATCTGCATGTAACATATTTGGATATTGTTGTGGATTCACTACAGGTTTGTGGATAGATCTGCGGTAGATCTGTTAGATACCACAGGACACCTTCAGGTCTCTTGTGTTCACCTTAGAAAAACAAACATGTGTAGAGAATACTAGAATAAAATATAACTTTTAATATTATCACTAAAATAAATAGATGATAAACCTATTTAACCCTACACTAACCTAATTACAAAAAACCTGAACTAATACTCCTACCCAACCCAAAAAAAGGGGGAAACCCCCTCCCCAAAAAGGACGATCCCTACTGGAACCTCCCTATATATACACTAACCCTATTCCACCCTACAATACCTCCATGGGTGAACCCAGGGCACAGATAAATGACTCACAATATTAGCTACTTTTCTCTACTAGTATATAGATATATACCCTTCAATGTCTGCAATAATCATCAATTACCATAGGAGTTGACCATCGTACAAAACCCTTCCTGGAATAATCAAATAGGCGTTTATGTAAGCTGAAATTGAGATGCTATAATCTATTATACTTTTCTATATATGAACAATTATTTATTTTTTATGGGATTTGGGGAAAATTGACGGGTGTAAAACCCTTTCCCCTGTTTTTATCAAATTGTGTTACCTTATAATTCGGGCCCCTGATAACCCTTTTTTATTTTTTGGAGGAAACACTGGGTTTTTGTGTTAAAAAAAAATGTGGGAAAATTTTGTTTGTGATTTTTATAAGGGATCCCAAAAAGATGATAACTGATTGGTTCCTAGGGTCAAAAAAAGAAAGGGTTTTAGACCGGGACAATTTTCAAAACCATGCCCAAAATTTTTAAAATTTTGGGTTTTTTTATATCTTCGTTGATGTTCAGTGTAGGGGATAAATTATTTTATTTTTTTAAATTTAAAGTCGGGACTTTTTACGAACGTGACAAAAAAAATTTAAATGTGTAATTTTTTTTTTTTTTAAAATTTTAAGGGGTAAAAACCCGGGGCGAAATGGGGAAGGTGAATGAAACCAAAAAATTTTGCAGCCGGCCACTATGAAAGGGGGGATTGGATTTTTTTGACACTTTGCACCCCCTTTTGGGCGTTAAAAAATTCATAAATGTGGTGCGTTGTACGAATCTGGTGTGACGCCCGTGTAGAATTGACGCAAGCAAAAGTGTTGAGTCTGAAGCACCCCCAAGGGGCGTTTTGCATAAAAACCTTTTATAAAAAACTGTCTGACAGGCCCTGTGAAAAGCTTTTTTGACTCGAACTGCTAAAAAAAGGACACCACTTCATCCCCCCATGGAAACCCCAAATATTTTTTTTTACTTTTTTTTTTTTAAATCCAATCTTTATTTCCCCCGGGGGCCCCCCCCCTTGGGGGTTTTCATTCCCACTGGGGGAATGTTTCCCTTTTGACAAAGGCAGTACCATTTTTAAGGGGGAAAGAAATTCCCTGAAAACAGAGTACATATATAAACTCATTTAATATCCACCGAAGACAATTTTAAAAACAAAAAATTATACATAAAATTTTTAAAAGACCCAAATACTCTAGTTGCCCCAATTTTAAACAAAACTACTTAAAAAGGGAAGCAAAAAAACCCACCCTAGAAAACCCAGCTGAAATTTTAAATTATATAAAATTTTCCTCCAAATGGTTAGCCAGAAAAATCTGTGTACTCCCTTATATAGCTTTATCTAACTAGTGCTTCTGCTAACTTTATAATTGTTAGAAAAAAAGGGATATTGCTAACCTCTAGCCAAAAAGGCATGTTTTGCAATCTTTGCTGGGAAAGTCAAACCTCCCCCCCCCCCTTAAGAGCCAAAAAAAATTTTCAAGGTACAAGCCGTTTTACAGAAAGCAAAACTAAACAGAGTAAAACACGGAAAGCTAAAAAATTTACCTACACCTCCCCAACATGTTTTGCCACCAACTTGGTATCTCAAGATATAATGAAAGGCACGATACTCAAATCCCAATTTGTAAATTGGGGAGACAAGGGGTTTTGGGTGTCTTTTAAATTTTTTTTAGGCTCTGCTTTTTTGCTCTTTTAAATTGTATAAATAAAGGTAAATAAGTATAATGCAAAGTTTTCATGTACACTTTAAAACCCTTTTGAAAATTTGGTGTCCCTAAAAATAACCAGCACAAATCCATCAAAGTCTAAACTGCTGGCAACAAAAAAAAAATGAGAACCCCCCAAGGGGAAAAATGCCCCAAATTGTGTCATTTTTCACAGTATCAGTAACTCGTTAGTGTTACAAAGGCCCTCAGGGTAAAGGGGACATGTTTTTGAAATTTGGGTTTCCCCTTTCAAAATTCCTCATCTGATTATTATTTTTTAAATTATTTTTAAATTAAATTATTATTTTTATTAATTTAATTACTGGAAAGTTCAACAGGGCACCAGGGGAAAAACTGTCTGAGGATCTAAGTAAAAAGAATTTTTGCTCTATATAAAGATGGCTTATTCTATAAGAAGGTTGCCAACACCTTGAAACTGAGCTGCAGCATGGTGGCCGAGACCATACAACAGTTTAACAAGACAGGTACCACTCAAAATAAGTCTTGCCATGTCACCTGCTCCGTGTCATATCCAGAGATAGATGTATGAGTGCTGCCAGCATTGCTACAGAGGTTAAAAGTGTGGGGGTCAGCCTGTCAGTGCTCAGACCATATGCCGCACACTGCATCAAAATAGTCTGCATGGCTGCTGTCCCAAAAGGAAGCCTCATCTAATGATAATGCCTTTAATGCCCACAAACAGTTTACTTAAGACAAGTATACTAAGGACATGGATTACTGGAACCATGTTCTGTGTCTGATGAGACCAAGATAAACTTATTTGGTTCAGATGGTGTCAAGCATGTCTGGTGGCAACCATGGGAGGAGTACAAAGGCAAGTGTTTCTTGCTTGCAGTCAAGCATGGTGGTGGAAGTGTCATGGTTTGGGGCTACATGATGGCTGCCAACTGTGAGGAGCTACAGTTTATAGAGGGAACCATAAATGCCATCATGTACTGTGACATACTGAAGCAGAGCATGATCCCCCTATCTTCAGAAACTGGGTTGCAGGGCAGTATTCTAACATGACAATAACCCTAAGCACACCTCCAAGATGGCCCCTGCCTTGCTAAAGAAAATGATTATAAAGGTGCTGGACTGACCAAACATGTCTGCAGTCCTAAACCCTATTGAGCATCTGTGGAGCATTCTCAAATGGAAGGTGGAGGAGCACAAGGTCTCTAACATCCACCAACCTTATGATGTCATCATGGAGGAGTGGAAGAGGATTCCAGTGGCGACCTGTGAAGCTCTAGTGAACTCCGTGCCAAAAAGAGTCAAGGCAATTCTTGAAACAAACATTGTTATACAAGCTGTACACTGTCTACTTTACACATTATCAAAGTGTCATATCAGTGTTCTTCCATTAAGATATAATACAATATTTACAAAAATGTTAGGGGTGTTCTCACTATTGTGAGATTCTGTATATTGTTATGTTATCATATGTATGGTATGCTGTTCTCTATATGTATCCTGTGCCTCCTTCCAATCTGTCACTCTAAATTCTTCTTTTCCATTCTTATTCAGAGTTATTGATTAGTCCTATTGTCTCAAGAGGCAGCAGAGTTGGGAAGAGGAATTAAAAAGGAAAAAAACTTAAGGCTTATTCCCTCCAAACCAAAAAAAAGTTGAACAGATTTCTTTTAAAATGCCGCCTACACAAAAGGTCTAGAAATGAAAGTAGATTGTGTAGAGAACCTGCTGCTGAGTCTGAGACTGTGCATAACTAGGCAATTAAATAAGTATTTAATTTATGTAGGTATTTCCTAATTACAGCTTAGGCAGATGCAAAAGCGCCTTGTATGTAATAACAATTGATAGGTTTATTGTGGATGAGTGCACAGTAATGCATGGCGGAGTCAGATAGGAGAAATCCCATGGGTGATGATCACACAAAGAAGTGGGTGCTCCTGTTATAAATATATATTACAGTAATTGATGCTCACCATAATATCACCTGTAAAAGTCTAAAGTTAATGTTCATCTCACATAAATGTCTTGAGACACATCCTGCAGATAATGAATAATATGAAATATTTCATAAAAATGACACAGAATTACTTAACTTATTTATTGGTCAGAAACAGTGGATAGGCAGGTCTAGGAAAACCTTCAATATCAAAAATAATTTCATACATAAATGAAGGAAAAAATAAAATACAATAAAAAATAAAAATAATCTAAATATATGCAAACATGCACAAAGGAAAAAAATATAAAATAAAATTAATACAATAAAAAAATAAAAATGATCTAAATGTATAAAAATAAGTAAACAAATGCATGAGAGTGTATATATACATACCGTTTTGTTCCGGACCAGAGTCCTCATACCAATTTTTTACCTTTTTGTTTTTCTGTATGTTCGATTTGTTCTTTAGACATTGAAGGGTAATTCATAGGTTATCTGCTTTTTGTCATCTACAAATCCAACTACCTGACTTTGCTTGCTTTTTTGGTTTATTTCCGAATATTGTGGATTTTGAAACATTCTTTCGAGTGAGTGAGTCTTTTTGAGTGAGTAGGTAGTGACGATCAGTTCATCCACTAATCTTTTTAATACAAATATGCAAAAACTATTTGCATAACATATTGATGTATAATGCCGCTTCTGTTGGTCATAGTTTTTATATGACTATTTACTGGAAGCTTTTGATAATATTTTAAGTAATATAAAAAAATCAACAGAAGTAAAATTTAAAAATCCCATTGCATTCAGAATTATTCTTGTGAGAATGGCTTGTCTGGAAAACAAAGAGGAGCCTTTCACAGGAGTAGCTTAGTGCCTAAACTGTCTATTCAATGTTATGGGATGTCTGTGTGTTCATTTATCAGAGACACAATAAACAGACTCGCAGAATACACACAATATAAACCATGGATCATCGAGTTAGAACTTGCCTGGTAAACAGAGAGTACGAAGAAAAAGATGTGCCATCTGTTGGGATCCCTAATAAATCAACAGCTACAATAATGTGTCTGATATGTTCAGGAACAAGTCAGAGCAACCCTACAAATTGTTCCTAAGAAAATATTCATTATTGGTACCAAGTGCAGTCAATAAATTAGCTAGTGACAGTCAACAGATGTACATTAAGAAATTGCTGGTGATCTGACAGTTACTATGTACAGTAATATGGCTGCACCATTTAATATAGTTATAACTATAATGGGTGTGAGGGTAGTCACACTTTGGCCCTCTAGCCAGTGGGCTTGAGAAAGTATCTACATCATATTAGCAGACCAGTGATATGTGTTATAGTTGGGGATCCGTGTTTAGTTTTCAAAATGGAGTCCTTAAGCTTTAAGGTGTGCCTTTGGCCTTGAACGTTAAATAACTTGCTAGTTTACCTAGTTGCAGCCCTTTCTGGGCTATTCGTGCTTCTGTCTCCTATCCAATACGTACTGCAGGCAGCTTTATATAGGCTACAGCAGTATGCCATCGTGCCTTAATCTGTGTCTATCATCTCTGGATATCATAGGGATGGAATGGTAGACCTTTGCAGTCCTTTCAATAAGTTTTATAGCTTCTTACATTATACATTGATGAAGTCGGGACACACTTAACCCAGACAGGGCTGCAACAATATAAATTAAAATCTTCCCTTTTATTTAACTCTTTTCTGGTGTCTATTAGTGAGCAAAAAGAAGCAAAGGGACTAGAGAAACACAGGAATGTAGGATCAGACTACAGAGATAGATTGTAGTCTGTTACCATGGAGATACACAAAACTACAAAGCAGCTATATATATAAATCATAGCTGCACAAACAGACTTTAACTTTAACTTGACTGTGAAATCTTAGGGCACCATGTTATCTTTACTTAGGTCATGAGAAAAGCCATTGAAAAATTAGAGATAATATTTTGTGCCATGACATCATGGTACATTATTTGTTATGTTAATTTTTAATACATCTGTAGCTTGTTTTCCAGTATAAATGCAATAAGAAAAGCATTGTAAGGTAACACAGCGTTAAATACTTATTGATAAACACTTTTGCTCATATATAGTCTAGAGCTATGCTGAACCCAAATCTCAGCTTTGCCTCTGTTTGGTCAGCATGTCTATTTTAAAAAATGTATACAGTATGTTGAGGCTATCTAGAAGTAAAACAGTATAACCTTAAAGCATTCATTAGTCATTTGGTGTCACCAGCTTGCTATGACCAAGAAGGGCAAACACTCCTTTTCTATTTTTGGTGTAAAAATGGTGATAGGACCTCAAAGAGAGCACAAAGGCTCAGTGGTTAGCACTGTTACTTGTGGGTTTTAAACTCGGTACAACATCTGTAAGGGGTTCATATGCTCTCCTGCACAATCCAAAAACATGCTGGTAGGTTCATTTGTAATGCAGGCTAGATTCACATCTGTGTCAGAAGCTCTGTTCGGAACCTTCGTTACTTGACAGACATCAATGCCGGCCAATTGACCCATGGACTACAATGGGGTTTCTTGGGTTTCCAGTGCATGCTGCACTTTTTTTTTTTCCTCATTTTGATGGAACCCGCAATTGAGGGTCCAGAAGGAACCTTCCGTGCAGATGTGAACCTAACCTTAGATTGTAAGGTGGGACAATGATTGGTGTGTGGGGTACTCACTCATTCTGCAGTGCAACAAACAAAAAAAACTTTATCATCTGTGTGAGCCTTCAGAAATGTTCACACATTGGATGAAAAAGTCTGACATTGTTTTCTTAGCAGGAATCTGTGATGACACCTTGGATTTCTGCTGAGGATTTTTGGGGCGAAATCTATGAATTCACCTTCACCATTTTTTGCCATATATTGCCGGTTCTATAGCTGTATGAACAGACGTATGACCTAACTTGGCACAATGTGCGTCTGACAACACATTTTAATGCGCCAAAGTTTGGTGTGAAACTGCCATACAATGTTTTGGTGCATAACACTCTATGCGACAATTTTGAGTGCTACATACCACAAATGTTTGGCGCATAACACTTTCATTCATACTGTAGTATTATACACTCCTCTATATCCATTTAGAACTGATTTGTCAGCGCCAAGTTACAAAAATGGCACATGTAAATTCATAGATGTTGCCCTTTGTTTTTCGCCTCTGATTCTGACATGGTTAGCTCTATATCTAGGGGGCTAACCCACATCCCTTTCTCCCCGAGTGGGATCTAATGAGGATCTGCAGAAAAGAATAAACATGTTCATTTTTTTTTTTTTTTCACCATGGATTTAAAATCCATGGTGCAGTTTGTACAAGGATTTTCAATATGGAATCTGCATTGAAATCCTTGTTAATATCCATCGTGTGAATGGACCTTTATAGTTCTACAAGGTATCATCAGTTGTTTGTCTTTTCTTAATATTTTCATCCTTTACCCTCTGTGGTTTAAAGGTGTCTCACTACAAGGATTGCTTTTTATGTTAAAGATCTTGCAGAACAAGTCACTTTGCAATATATATGTCCATTAACAGCGTCCTTCCTATTCTGAAATATTCCCTCTTGTATGGGCTGCATCAGCTCCTCAGGTCGCTATAGCTACAGACTTGTTTGATCTATCCTGATAGGCTGCCAGCACTGGTTGCTATAGCCACAGACCTGGCTTCTACTGCGGCCTAGTGGAAGCCAGTAAACACGCCCCTGAATTTAAAGTGAAACCAAGAAAACAGGACTGAGGTATGATGAATCAATGTAGTGAGACAACCCCTTTAAAGAGAACCTGTTACCTAGGTTCTGCCCCCCTTGTTGAGGAAAGCACAAGCTAGTGACAGACATGCTGTTTCCAGTGCTGTGTCCCTTATTCTGTAAGATGCTGTAGTTTTAGAGTATGGTCAAATCTGCAGTTTTCCGCCAGAAATAAGTCATGAAAAGAGTCAGTTTTTTTCATGCTCCGCCCACCTGAAAATAGCCCCGTACACCTCACATCTGACTAACCTATTACTTTGAATAGGTAGAACCATGTGGATAACTGCCAGGTGGGTGGGGTAGCCTTTGGTGGGCGGGGCTAACACCTGTTCATGAATAAGATTTGAACATTAACTGTTCTAAAACTATAGCATCTTACAGAATAAGGGACACAGCACTTTAAACAGCATGTCTGCCACTAGCTTGTGCTGTTCTCAGCAAGAGAGGCATAACTGATGTGACAGGTTCTCTTTAAGCATAATCTCCAAAAGGGCAGGTCAGATATGACGTTTTAAATTGTGATTTCTCACCTCTGTCTACAAGTGTCACCCGCTGCAGGGGTGTCACAAGGGGGCCTTATTTATTCTGTGTCTTGAGATTGGGCGACTGCCCAAGTAGTAGGTTTGGGACCCCTTACTGGGTAGTACTTTGTAAGATATAAGGCTTCCTGTTAATGGGTGGTGCCCCCCGATTTGATAAAAAAAGGGAGTTATTCCCTTTCAAAAGCAAAAAGGGTTAATGATGGGGTTTTAAAAAATAGGTTTTTAAATTGTGTATAGGGGTTTAAAAGAGTTAGATAAAATAAAATTTTTTTTTGTTTTTTTACGATAGAGAACTGACAGAGTTTAAGTTTGCCTATGGCAAAATAGGAAATATAGGTTCTCTTTAAGGGCTCATGCACACTGGCATATTGCAGCTCCAGACATCCTCCAATTTTTAATACAGCATATATAGAAGCATCCTCTAAATCAATAATGGAGGAGTGTAGAATACGACAGTATGTATGAAAGAGTGTAATGCGTCAAATATAGGTGCATAGAGTGTTATGCGCCAAACTTTGTATGAATGTGTATGGCAGTTTTGCGCCAAACTTTGGCCTTTTGAATTTTTGTGTTGAGAGACTGCGCAATTTTTGGGCCCAAAGCTATTATAAACTTTTGAACAGAGCTACGACAGTTTTTAGCTCAAAAATATGCCTGAAAACTGGCGCAGCTCTGTTGTATTGTCCCCCTAGAGTTTTTTTTCGGTCAGTTTAAAGTATAGTCAAACAGAGAAAAAATTCAGGGCTGTGCGTGGAGGATTTTTCTAGGAGTAAAAAGGGTCGGTTATAGGGCGTACTACAGCGCGCAAAACCCCCTGCGGTCATAGTGCAGACCACCCAACAGAGAAGCATGTGAATGTGCCTAAAAGTGTAACCCCTAATCAAAGGGGGACTAAAAATTTACAAAGCGGGTCACATAGCCCCCCCCCATAGGTGTCAAATTTCAAAAACAGACCCCAGACAAGATTCCTGTATTACTTCTAATTATGTATCATTCTAATTTTCCTTTCTAACTCACAGTTTCTCCATTTATCATGTTTGTGGCATTTCAGCGGCTTTAATGGCTTGAGTGTTTTTATTTACACCAGACAGATCTTAATCTTTTGTAATGGAATAGTATTTAGCCTGCGTTTGGCTTGTTGAAGTTTTTATTATTTCAGGGACTATTTATGGTGGTAATAAAAAATAAAGTTCAGTACAGAAGGTCATACATGTTTGTGCTGAAATCTCCATGAACACAATTTATAATCAGGAAGATGCAGCTAAAATATCATTAGCAAATGTTTTTTTTCTTTTTTGAAAATGCAGAAAATCTGTATATCTCAGAAGGTACACAAGAGGGCAGTGCACTGCACAGGAAAATCACTTACTGTACTGCATTGCCTGACTACTGTATCCTCGCTATGAGCTTGCTATTTTAAAAATTATCTTAAAAAAATACTTCTTATTTTCCTAATCAAAATCTTTGGGGTTTTGCCCTCCCCTCACCCGGGGGTTCTCTCCCCCAAAACATAAAATTTAAAAAAATGCCAAATAAACTTCAGAAATAACCCCCACTGTAAGCGGGAAAAAATTTTTAATTTTTTCTTTTTCTTTTTTTTTTTTTTTTTTTTTTCTTAGACACATTTGATTGCTGGGCTGTTAGGAAGAAACTACATATTAAAGAAAAAAAAAACTTCAATTAATAAAAACAATAAACTTCTTTAAGTAGTTATTACGGTATCACTCAGCTCAAATCACACCAACATCATGAGCAAGCCACGGATAATTTACACTATTGCTTTATTGAAACCCGGGGCAGAATGGAAATAGAAAAAAAAAGCTGGAGAAGGAGTTTTTTATAATCGTATTTATTTGCTCCTTAGTATAAGAAAATTGGGAAACGGGGGTTTTGGAGAAATAATTACCTTTTTTAAAACCTCAAGTGACATAAACATTGGCACAGTCCATATTTGGTTCCTATAATTAAAGCAGTTAAAACCCACAGGCACTGTGTGTACTGCCATATGCTGCCTCTGTATGGCGTTGTGTTCTGGAAATATTTTTTTCATATTATTAAAGGGGTTTTCCTTTTTTTTTTTTTTTTTTTTTTTAAAGAAGCTTGTCAGTCAGTCTGGGAAGTTTAAAAATTGGGAACCCCCCCACAATTTTTAAACCTTGTCTATTCCAGCATCCTTGCTGCCGGTGCTTCCAGATTATGATGCCATGATAAGTGATCCAGCAGCTTTTCACAGCCCCGCGGTTCTTCCTGGGAAAACGGCTTTGATGCGTAGGCCTGGGGGATTTGGGTGCAAAAATTTGTAATTAGTTTGGCCCATGTAGATTATTGTCCTTTTCTTTGGGGACAATGTAAGGGCTTCAACCTAAAAAAAACCCCCCTCAGTTTATACAGAAATGTGCCCAAATTTTAAAAATATATATTTTTTTCAAAATTTTTAAAATTCTTTTCAAAAAAAATCCTGTTTCAAGAAGGTACATGTTTCCCAAATTGAGTGTGAAAAAGGGGCTGTTTGTTCCTGAAAACGTTGTAAGCTCATAATACTTTGGCATGTGTACTTTTCTTGCCAAAATGGAGCTTTTTTGAAAAAAATTTTTTTGAATTTGAATAAAAATTATTTTTTTATAATTGGCTGAAAAATTAATAAAATTGATGGACTGTTTTAACAGCATTAAAGGGGTTGTTCACTTTAAAATGTGTTTATAATATCATAGGAAATTACACCATTTTCTAACATACATTTATTAAAAATTATGTACATGTACCTTTATAATTTTAAAGTAAATTGGCCCCTATGGAGATTTAAAATAAAAGTATACCCACATTCTGCCATGGAGTAACGTATGGAATTAACAGTCAGTGACCTCCCTTTCAGTCAGTTAGCAGCGGGTATTGACATCTATGTGGTAGCAAATAGGAATAATGGTGGAAAAAATTAAAATAGTTATTATAGCGTTTTTTGTGTTCCCCTGAAAGATGTGTGGAGGTAGTAATATGGAGGTTTGCCCCCCATAACCCTGTTAAATGTATACCGGGTAAGGATAAGACATTGGGGACAGTAATATGGAGAAGTTCTGTTCTCTACATATGTTTCATGGTTTTCCAGGGTCACAACCTGTGTGGTGGTCACATAGAAGCTCTGGAGGCAGTAATAATGGAGAAGTTTTGTCCTCCCTAACTAAAGTTCTGGTACCGGGGTCATACTGTGTGGTGGGCACATAAAAAGCCACTGCTGGTGGTGGTAATACTGGAGAAGTTTACTCCCCCATCACTCGTTACTGGATATCAGGGTCACAAAGACCCGTGTGGTGGTACATGATAAGGCTTTGGAGGTAGATTACTGGGGAAGTTCGCTCCTCCATACATGCTGTTACCTGGGGTACCGGGTCAATGACCTGTGTGGTGGTCACATGACTGCAATGTTTATACAGATATTCCATGGGAGCCATTATTATGGACAAGAATATGGGCGAAACCATTTTTTTTTCTAGATAGGGGCCTAGTGCATTGGTTTAAAAAAGAGGTAAAAAATTTAAAATTTTTTTTACTGTATTTTGAAATTCTGTGATTTCCTATTATATACATAATAAATAAAAGCAATATAAAAACATTATGAAGTAAACAACCTCTTTATGGGCCCCTAGGCAAAGCAGTGCAGTGCATGTTTTTTTTTTTTTTCCCCCCCCCCCCCCCCCCCCCCCCGACACGAAATCTACCCGTCCATGCCTCTAATCACATCAAAACTGAACCCCACCGGCTATGCTTTCTAAAAACCCCAATCTAAAAACCCATGCCCGGCCCTTTTCCCCAGAGAGGGAGAAAAATTTGTGGATTATAGGTTATATCTAAAAATTTTTATTAAATAAATGCATGCAAAGGAATGAGGTAGGTTTGCTTGATCCCCCCGTAGGGCCCGGTGGTGGCACCCCCCTTTAAAAAATGAATCCTTCAAATGGAGCAGAAAAAAATAAATAAAATCCACCCCTTAAATTTTAAAAAAGCAGCGCCCCCAAAAAACTGATTGGGGGCAGAGAGGATGGCATCCCGCAAAAACAGTTTAACCCCGCACCTCGACCTGGGAACCAGGAAAATGCTGGTTTTGGGATTTACTCCCAAAAGCTGGGGCCCTATGTTCCTAGTGTGCCCAACGGATAAAACAACCTGAAAAGTGATGATTGGAAAGTGGGCTGCTGGAACAGAGAGAGTTTAGTTTTTTTGTTTTTAAAAAAAGGAAAAACCCCTTTAAATTGTTCTTGGGCAGAATACCTTCATTAGGCTAGTTTCATGCTTTACAGTTTTTGGGAAAATGCCACTGCATTTTTTTAAAGGCAATGTGTCATCAAAAAATGACTTATTGTTTAACTCATGTTTTTATGTTAAACACATTCTTATAATAATTTTCATTTTATTTTTTTAATTTTCCATAATATTTTAAAAAATTCTAAAGTCTTGCAGTTTTCACTTTGGCCACTAGTCCTAAAAATAGTTTGGCACTTCCTTTTCTGTAGGGAAAGATTTTCAGTAGTCCGCTCATGATCCCTACAAGCAGGATTATGCTGGAAGGTAACACCAATGTGTATAGATAACACAGGATCCACCAGTCACAATAATAGATAGTCACAGCTGACTCTCTTCTCCTCCCTAAAAACTGATTTCTTCCCAGGATTCAGAGTTTTCTTTTTTTCTTTTTTAATGTGTAACCAACCATATGGTCATTTCATGCATTGCATTTTTTTGGGAAGAATGCCATTGCAGTTTTTGATGCAGCTTTTTTAAGCCAAAGCCAACAGGAAAGAAAAGCCATGAATTTATATACTAGTCACAAAAAGTTAGGGGTATTTGGCTTTTGGATGAAAATTCAGGATTAACATAACATTTCTTAATATTTTTTTTAAAATTAGATAATCTCTTAACTTTAGAATGCACATGTCCAACTGTTTAATGTTTCAGTCACAATTTTCCGATCTATAACAAGGAGCTTAATGACAAAATTCACAACAGATATTTGATCCTTGAATCACCCAATAAATTTCGGGAATGAATTTGAATTGGAATTTAAGCAGTCCTCCCATCATGCTGTTCACATTTTGATATCATGAGACCAAGACAACTGATCAACAGTATCTCCCCATTGCGAGGCTTGAAGCAGGATGCTATCAGACAGAAGTGGCCACTGAACTTAGGGTGTCACAGTGTGTCATCAGTGTGTCATGTGTGTCATCAGCAGGTTGCAGCAGATATACAAAAAGACTTGTAGAGTCACAGAAGCAAAGAAGTTGATGTCCTTTGTCTCCATCACACACTGATGACCGCTTCATTGTAAACAATGCCCTGGGGAACCGGATGATGAATCCCACACAACTCAAGGTACATTTAAGGGAGCTGAGATTCAACCAAGTGTCACGACCATTTGTAACCATTTACATCAGCGTGGTCTGTGTGCTAGATGACCGGCAAGGGCTTTTTTTCATAATTAGTGTTGAGCGATTGCGTTGGCTATCGAGATCGATCGATAGTCGATAGTCGGCCGCTATCGATAAGGTTTTTCGATAGTGAGCATCGATTATGAGCGATTACCATTAAAGTCTATGGAGAGCAACAACACCTTCATTATTCACACCCAAAACAAGGCTGGAGAAGCTGAAAATTAACATCCACAACAAGTCAAATGGATAGTGCTACATCTTTAGGCAACACACTTAGGTTATCACAGTCACAGAACACAAGTCACAGACCATTCACTATCCCTGTCTTGTACCACAGCATAACCCTTAAACCTGCATCACCCACAAATTAAAAAAGTGACATATTGCAGTATGATTTGATACATCATGTTTCTTGAACTGGTCAATGAATATCCCTGTCCTGGAACGCAGCATGAGCCCGAAACCTGCATGACCCCCAGATTTAAAAAGTGCCACAAAAAGGAGTCTATTCAACCACCATTTTAGTTGAACGGGACACTAACTATATCTGTCCTGTACCGCAGAATGCCTTTAAAAACCTGTCTGACCCACAGTTTAAAAAATTGCCAAAAAAAAGGGGGGGAAGTTTTCAACCACCATTTTAGTTGAAGCTGGACATATACGGGCCCCTTTGTCCGGGGCCCCACAGTATGACCATTAAACCTGTCTGACCCCAAAAGATTACAAAGTCCCGGGAAAAAAAGGAAATTTTTCCCAACCCACCATTTTTTGAACGGAAAATTACTAAAAATGTCCTGTGCCCATAGAAAATTGACCCGGGGCCGGGGGTTACAGGGGGGGTTGCGGGAGACCCCCGGGGTGGCCCCGTCATCAAATTAAAAAGCAGGTTAAAATGCCCGGGAAGGGAGAAAACAAAAACGGGTCGTGCTGAAGCAAGTGGGGAATTTTGGGGGGGGGGAAAAACTCCACCCTTTTCCTCAGTACCTTTTCAAAAAACCTGGTAGCGCTGGGGGCCCCCTCCTATGAGTGGGGGCCCAAATTTGAGCTTAACTTGGAAATACTGGTGGTTAACGCCCCATTTTTAAAAACCCAGGTCCCCTTTTTTTGCTTGCATTTTTTTTTCCCTCATTTTACCAAAGTGCGGGAAAGGAAAATTGTCTCTGTACTTTTTCTCTGTCCGTGCCCCCTATTTCCATGCCCCCTTGAATAACCTAAATCTGGTAAAGGGGAAAATTTTTTTCCCACCCTTTTTTTGAAACATGCAGTTTTTTTATAGTTTAAAAATTTTTAGAAAACACATTTTTAAAATGGGAAGGGGAATCCCCCCCCAGCTTTTTTTCCTTTTTTTTTTTTGTATTAAATGGGTTTCTCAAAAACCAGGGATTGAAACTTGTTAAAAAATTTTGGGCCAAAAAAAGCCTAGTTTTGATTTTGCCAAATTTTTTTTGGCCCCCCCTTAATTCTAAAATTTTTCCTTTTTTAAACCTTTTAAATCCTGTTTTCTGACAAAGAAAACCCCAAAATTAAAACATTTGAGCCATTTTGGGACAATTGTGAAGAACAAATGTCTGTTAGAAACAACTTTTTTTTAGAATGGGAACCTGTAGATAGCTGCAGGAAAGCCCCCAAAAAAAGAAGGGCCCCTCAAGAAAATTTTTTCAAAGGAATGGCCCCTTGAGCCCACCTTTGATGGGAACCAAATTGTGAAGAACAAATGTCTTTTAAAAAACAAATTTTTTTTTATAATAACCTGTGGGTTTTGCTGCTTTTTAAAAGAAAGCAGGGCCCAAAAAAAAAAATTAAATAAAAATGATTCTCCCACTTTTTAAAAAAATGTGAGGGAGAAATGCCATTAAAGAAGCCACATTTCTTTTCCCAAAGGGAAACCATGTTTTATTCCCTGTATCTCACAGCTACATGCCCAAAAAAAAAAAATTAAAAATATGATTCTCAGCCACTTTTAAAAAATTTTGTGAGGGAAAAATTTCCCACTTAGAAGCCACATTTCTTTTTAAAAGGACCAAAAAATTTAAAAGCTTTTATCTCCCAGCAACATAAACCTCAAAACCATTGACAATGCAAAAAAACTTTTTTAAGATAAAAGGGGGAAAAAGGGGAAAAAACTTTGTTGTAAATAAAACCCCTTTGCTGTTTTTTAAGTCCCCCCTACAGCAAAAGAAATTTAAAAGGGGAAAAAAGAATAAAAATTGCAGAAAGGGGAAATAAAAATTTTTTAAAAAAAAAGTTTTCAAGAGTTTGGCCCCTTTTCTGGTTTGAAAAAAAAATTGTTTGGTAGACCGGAAAACCCATCGGTGACCTCGGCAATTGGGGCCCGGACCAAAAACATCATCAGAGATCCCCCGGGATTAATTTTTAGGGAAAGTCAAAACGTCCCCTTTAACTGTGGAAAAGGCCATGCTTTTTTTCTGTAATGACACCCCCCAAGATGGGGCGGGAAGGGTTCCGCTCAGATTTGACGGGGGCTGGGGGGCAGGACAACAACCCTTCTTTTGGCGTAAACGACCCCAAGCTCGGGTTTTTTCGCCCCTTTTTGGTTTCCCCCAAAAGGGTTTTTGGGTTTCCAAAATTCACATGCAAAAACGGGGGTGTTAAGAGCGGGAAAGCCCTGCACCTTTGACCCAAAGCGATCCCTGTGTGTGGGGATGTTTTGGCCAGCATTGCATGCTTTGGTGGGGTTGGTAAACAAAGATTCCCCAGAGGTCACCCATTGGGTTTTCCCCACCTTGCCTGCGTCCCCCATACCCAACTAGGCCCACTCTATTTGCTGCCCACGTTGCGATGTTTTTTGCCCGGGGAACTTTTGGGGGAAACGGGAACAGACGCAACAATTCCCCAGTTGATCAATCGAAAGGGTTTCCCTTTCCCCCTGCTTTTTTACTCCAAATTTGGGGTTTGGGGGGAAAGGGAAAGGGGCCGATTTTTTTTTTTTGTCCCGGGTGTCCGGGAGGGTGGCCACCCCAGTAACGGGTTGTTCTTTTTGATGGCCTTTAATTTCGGGGATCATTTTGGAGGAAAGGGACCCACCCCAACACTCTTTGTGGAAGAGGGACCTTTGGGATTTCCCCAACCCCTTTGGGGTCGAGGGGCCTACAAACGATCTTCCTCATTTCCTTCCTGGCGCCTCAAATTACCCCCAAAACCTTTTTTCCCGGAGGGGGGGAAAACGCGGTAACATCGGTGTTCTGGGAAAACCCACCTCCCCTCCTCCCCCGCTGCCTCCGGCACCTTCAACAACAGCCCTGCCCCTGAGTATATGCACCCGAGATTTAAAGGGCCCCCCCTTTGCACTAGCTCGGACCCCGAACCATTGGCCAAATTAAAAGCCCGTTTAAAATTTGGGAAATGGGGGGGGCCCCCCTTGGGGTTTTTGACGGAGAGAAAGGCTCCGTGTTCGCATTTTTTGTCCGTCCCTCCCCCCTCCTGGGGGAAACCTTTTTTTTTCAGAGTGTCCAAGGGATTTTCCAAAAAACAAAAATCAAACAATGTTTCATGCGAAAAGGGGGCTTTTGGTCCCTTTGGACCTTTTTTGGGGGTTTTTCTTAAAAAAATTTGGCAAGGAAATGGTGCGAGTTTCTTTCACCTCCCTTTCCACTCTCGGTGGTTCAACACCCCGAGGTCCGCACCCCTGCTTTTTGGGCCCCTGTGCCCACTTCGTACTGCTTTAAGGGGCATTGCGCTTGCTCCCACAATCGTGGAGCATGGGGGGGGAGGGAATTCCAGCGTGGGGGCCACGTCAACAATGAGAGGGTTTTAAACGGGGGGGGGGCCCGAGCTGACGCTGCAACGCAGCCAGGGGGGGACAAAGGGCGGGTTGTGAAGGGCCCGGAAGGCAAATTTCAACTTCGAGCCCTTCTTCACGGGAAAAGTCCGCCCCGGGTAGTTTCTTTAAGAAATTTCTGGACAAAACAAAGGGTTTTCAAAACATGGCCGGGGCAAGGGATGGTCCAGCCAAACCGTTTCCTTAAGGGGGGCCAGAAAGATTTCGCCCTTTTTGCACACCTCCTTGCCTGGCACAAGGTTCTTGTCCCCCACCCACGCCCCGGTCTCTTGCTTAGAGCCGTCCACGCCCCTTTAACCTGTGTGTGGAGGGTTTTCCTCCAAGGCAGTTTTAATTTCAAACCGGCCCTGGTGTCTCTGGGAAAGGAAAGCCACCAGGGGTCCTTTGGGGGGAAGAGCCCGGCCCCATCCCTGGGGTTTTGAAGAGCGCGCCCGGGCCCTCCGGAGGGGCCCCCCCCCCTTTCCCCCCCAGAGACACCCAACCCAGCTCCCCATTTGAGCTTTTCAAAGAGAATGGGCGCCTTGGCCGGCTTCCCTAGTTCCTGTGTCGGGGGGTGAGCTGGACTTTTTCCGGGACACAAAAGAAAGACAAAACGCCTTGAAAATTTTAGAGGGAAAACGGGGCCCTGGCCCCAGGAGGGGGGCCCCTTTTCTGGCAAAGAAATCCCTGCTCCGGGCATCGGGTTTTTTGGGGTAGGTGGGGGGCCATAAAGTGGGGGAAACCCATCTGTGTCCACCAAAACGGGGGGGCAATTTTTTCCCAAAGGGCCCAAAAGCCTGGCAATGCCGACATTCGGGTTTTTGGGTTTTTGGGGTTTTGGGGTTAAAGTGTTTTTTCTCTCCCAAACCTGGAAGGGGGACAGGGCTGGCTGTTTGGGATGGGGCAAAAACGGTTTTGCGGGGTCGCCCAAAACTGGGGGAAAGGGGAAAGGGGGGTTAGGAGGGGCCCTTTTGGATGCTGGGGTCCCCCGGGGCGAGGTGGAGGGCTAAACGGGGGTGACCCCTTTTCCAGGACTCTGAGGAGACAGGGGGAAAGCTGAGGAACCTTGGGGGTGGCGGGAGGAGGGGGGGAAAACAGGGGGTTTGGCCTTGGGTTGGACCGGTTGGAGGCCCGGGTCGGTCTGGGGGTTTTTTTGGCCAAGGGTTCCCCCCTTTTCAACTCATGCATTCGCTGAAAGTGACTAGAAAAGGTTGGTGGGGGTTTTAACCCCCCTTGTAAGGTTTTTTCCCCCTCTACTTATGCGTTTACGGCAAAGGCGGATAGGGGAAAAACACTGGGTGAATCAGAGGTTTTGGTCAAAAAAACCCCAAAGGCTTGAGAGGCCCTTAAACCTTTTTGACGGGCGATAAGCGGGAGGGGGGGTTTGCGTTGACCGAGGCGGGCGGAATCATATCACCCCGGACTTCTTGCGACCCCCCTTTTCCCTTTTTTTTGGCGGAACCGTATTGACCTATCCCATCTCTTCCTCCTCGCCCAACTGTTTAAGCATTTCCAACCCAAATCTGCGGAAAAAAAACCAGGGGGGTTTCCCCAATGCCCGTCATCTTTCAACTTTCATCAACACGGGTTTAAACTTGGTTTTGCCTGATTTTCGGCATCCAAAGGGTTTGGGGGTTTAAACCCAAAAGGGGAACTAAAAAGGGCGTTGCCAAGCCCCCCGGGGATTTTTGCCGTTTTACCGGCTTCCTTCCCTCCTCTGAGGGCCTCAGAAACTGGGGGTTTCAGAGCAGAACTAAATCTTTTCCTTTTGGGATTTTTAAACTGCCTTCGGACCCCAACCGCATTTTTTTATCAAAGGGGTTCCGCAGACAATGGAATTATCCACAGTGGGGGGTAAACCCGGTTGACTTTTGGGCTGTTTTCATTTTTGGAAGGATGTGGGAATGACGACTTTTTGTGGCCGGACGCGAGGGGGGGGAGGTAAAAAACTGCTAAAATGCAGGTTGCTTTAAACCCATGAAGGACAGTTTGGGCGACGAGGGGTTCTTTAAATTTGATTCACGGGGGCCCGGGCCCCCAAGCGATGACAGCCTGCGGTCCTGAAAAATGACGACCCGGCGGGGCATGCGGGGTTTGTCCCCCAGAAAAGGGAAAGGGGAGCCCCCTTCTTTCGAAACCCTCTACCCCATGGGGGTCCCCCCCTCTTTGTCGTTTAAACCCACCGCATTTTGCCCCAAAGTTCTAAATAAAAAAAATTTGAGAAGGTTTTAAAATATTTTGGGAAAAAGTCTTTAATAAAAGATTTGAAAATAAACAGCTATTCCAAACCCCTCTAAAAAAAACCCAAAAATTGCTGGATTAAAAATTTAACTGAAATGCCCCCATCAACAAATCTGGAGGGGCAAATGCCCCAAAAAAACACGTAACTTTATGTTTTGGAAAAATTTTTTAAACGGAATTTTTTGCCCCCTTTTTTCCAATTTCACCTGTGGTGAATAAAAGAATTGCTTTTTTTAAAAGGATTAGGGTGGATGCTGCGTAAAAGGGAAAAAATGCTGGGGGGTGAAAAAAAGTCAAAAACACAAAACTGTTATGTTTTCTTTAGATACAGGGGAAATTTTTTGCACCTTTAAATTTAAACCCTGTGGTGAATTATAGTTTTAAGCTTTTTATAAGATTTACGTGGATGCCCTGCTTTAAAAAAAAACAAGGGGTTTTGGGTTTGGCAAAAAAGGGTCAAAAAACACTTAACTGTTATTTTTCGTATAATACACGGTTTTTTGTGGCAAAAAACAAAACCCTTGTGTGATACAAGTTTGCGGGGATTGTAATTTAAAATTGAAAGGGTGGATTTATAAACCCATTAACGGGGTGTAATGGGGTAAAATTTAAAAAAATAAAAACCACTTTCCCTGAAATGTATACGATAAAAAAAAAAAGGGGAAATTTTTTGCACCTAACAAAAGGAGACCTGCAATTACTAAAAATGATGTTATCCAATATAAGTTCGGGGCCCCCAAATTACCCGGGAAAAATATTTCAATAGCAAACGGGTTAAAACAACGTTTTTCCCACTACTTCAACCATAAGTCTTGCTAATTTTATCCAGGGTTTTCCGTTAAAAATTAAGATTGTCTGGGTTCGCCCCCGGGGGGCCCCCCCCCCCCCCCCCCGGGCCGGAAAATTTACAGGGTAATGCTCCTTTAAAATTCTCTACCTAACTACATAGAATCTTAAAAACTCTGATATAACAAAATTGAAGGACCCAAAAAAAGCTAATAGTAGGGGTTTTCTTGTGCGGGAAATAGACAAAATTTTGGGCTGGGGGTGTTTGGCCACGGCAAAACCAGGCCCTTTTAATCCCTATGAGAACGCTGAGAAACTGGGGGCGAAAAAAGGGAAACCTGTTCAAAATTTAAAAAAGGCAGGGTATTGATTTTTTTCCACCCAACCCAACCCCTTACACACCCCAGTCATAAACGCCCGCAACCCCATCTCACCCGCTCTTTTCTGAAAAATCTGTTTTGGGGCTGGCCGTCCCCAAAATAGGTTTAAAGGATGCACAGTTTTTTTAAAATTTTTAAATTTTATACCCGGCATGTTTCGGGGAAATTTGGGATCACCAAAAAAAACCTTCCAAATTTCAATTTTTGTCGAAAAAAAACCCGGCTCAACACTACTCATAATCCCCTAATATGACATCCAATGGAGCAGGTTATGACTTTTTGTCCCATTTTAATCTGACTCCATTTGAAAGCAGAAGAAAAATGAGGTACAGTACAGCATGACTCTATAGACTTCTTTGGGCGCTGTATTATACTTGTTATACTGAGCAATAATACGGCAATCCGCTTAAGCATAAGGGGTGTTTAAATAGCAGATTTTTACAATACAAGAAAATCTGTCAGATATCCAAGAGAGAAATCCATGTGGATTGCTGCAGTAGATTTGAACCTTTTGTGTGCCAGATTAGGACGTGGATTAACCCCCTTCATTGGGGTTTATCTAAATCCTGTTGGTAATCTGATTCCCATTAAATATAAAGGGATGCTTTACTATGAAAATTTGGTGTGGACAGCACTTCAGTACAGAGTTTGCATGCTGTCCAAAGTGAAATCTGCAGTGGGAGCGAGGCCTAAGGATGTGTTACCTTGATTTCTACTGTTTGTGTTAATCTTATGCTGTTGCATAACATTTTATGCTGACCTAGAGAAACTATATATCCTGCTTTTTCCCCATAAAAGCTCTCAAATAAAATACTAATAAAATATATACTGCAGGCCTCCTACAGAGATGTATTCATTGGCTCAAAAAGGGGACATTTTAGAAGACGGAACTGTAATAAGCCAACTGTAGTAATATATCCTTTACAGGAACTTGGTGTTAATATGATCAAGTAGAATGCTATATAACACATACCGAATCAGAGAAAAAAAGGTTCTTACTATATAACTGTTACATAAACAGTCTATTTCAGGGAAGAGGGTTGGAATTTTACAGATGAACTGACTGATGTGTGTTTTTTAGCTTTCAATCAATGTGTCAGTTCATATCAGGAATGGTAATCATTGCTATGGAAAAACGGCAGGACAAAAGTGGCGATGTGCAGCAGATTGATGAGGTGGTGTGTGGACAGATGGAGCAGAGCTCAATCCTTCATTCAGCATTGAACATTTTTGCTTTATAGGAACATTCTCCAAGTAAGATAATGCAGATGTAATAGTTTGACTAAATGTGCATTTTAAGGCTTTATTCACACAACAGATTTTGATATGGAATTTGCTGTGGATTCTGTATTGAAATCCGCCTGAAGTTCGTGTTCCATTTATTTGAGTGTGAAATTCACAATGTAGAAAAAAAAGTGATATGCCACTTTTTTTACATGAAATAAATTTGAATTCCATGTCGGGTAGCTGAGATGCTGATTAGCCCCCATTGAAATGGGGATAATCCATGTTAAAAATTATGGAGAAATCTGCCTTTACATTTAAAGGGACACTTCTGTTAGAAAGGAGCATTTTTTTATTAAAACTCATATAAAACATTTTTTTTTAATTTCAACAGTCTTATGCAAATAAAATTACATATAAAATCTTGTCCTTTTCTATCTGTTTTTATTAAAAAGATAAAGCTCCTGAATAACCTGGCAGATTTTACTGTTGGTGCTGCTTATCTTCATGTAGTCTAATTACAAATACCAGGTAATGACATAATGTTTGCTCTATTGTTCTGTGGACAGGGATAGATAAGATTAGACTAGACTAAAAATGATAAGGTTAATAAAAGGATAACCGGCTAATCTTTTTTCTGCACTGAGTGTTTTCCATCTTTTTTCATACTTATCAGGTCCTGCTGATAACACTTACACCTTTTATGCCATAGTCAGCCTAGAATAAGAACAGTTAAGCAATCCTCTCATGGCTGTGCTATCAGAGGTCACAGTGGAAGCCAGATACACAAACCTGGTATTGTACATAGGGGAACTTTAAAGAATGATATAAAAAATAACCCAATAAACAAAACAAAATCATAAAATAGTTGTATATTGCTGGCTGATAGGTGAAAGAAAGATTCTGGGTCTAAAATCTGCATGGAAAAGTGTAGATTTTAAATGCGGATTACAGATTGTAGGTCGGATTTTTCTATGTGGAAAAAACTGACGTGTAAACATATGGTACTCTTTTATTTTGCATTGTCTGTGAGTTATGAAGACGCACAGTATTATATTGAACCTTCTGTGCTGCTGTTGAACTGATCTTGGATCAGGATTTTGTGCAGAAGAACCGGTATGGTTTGTGTCATACAGCTGCAAAATGGACCCAAATGTAATTGTAGGTTTGTAGGTCACTTTGCTCACACCTGCCTTTTCAGCTTTGCCCATAAATTTTCAATAGGATTGAGATAAGGGCTTTGTGATGGCCATTTCAAAACTTGGTTATCCTTAAGCCACTTTGGCAGTATGCTTTGGGTCATTGTCCAAGCTTTAACTTCCTGGCTAATGTATTAGGATGTTGCTTCTTCTTTCCTCATAATGCCATCTATTTTGTGAAGTGCATTAGTCCCTCCTGCAGCAAAAACAACCCCACAACATGATACTTCCACCTCCGCGTTTCACAGTTGGGATGGTGTTCTCAAGCTTCCAAGCTTCTCCCTTTTTCCTCCAAACATAACGATGGTCATTATGGCCAAACAGTTCAATTTTAGTTTTGTCAGACCACCGGACATGTCTCTAAAAATTTAGGTGTTTGTTCCTGTGTACATTTGCAAACATTAATCTGGCCTCACATGTTTCTTTTGGGAGTAATGGCTTCTTCCTGGCAGAGTAGCCTTTCAGCCCATGTGATACAGTAATTGTTTCACTGTGGATAATGACACAATCTTTCCAGCTTCCGCCAGCATCTTCACAGGGTCTTTTGCCATTGTTCTTGGGTTAATATGCACATGTTGGACCAAAGCACGTTCATCTCTGACACACAGAACCCGTCTCATTCCTGAGTGGTATGATGGCTGGACATTTCCATCTGGATTGTACTTGCGTATAATTGTTTGTACAGATGAACAAGGCACCTTCAGGTATCTGGAAATTGTGCCCAAGGATGAATCAGACTTGTGCAAATCCACAATCCTCTTCCTGATATCCTGGTTGATTTCTTTAGACTTTCCCATGATGTTACACACAGAAGTGTGTTTCTGATGTGAATTAAAAAATACATCCACAGGTGTGTCTCAAATTATCTCATATGTTGCCAATAAACCTTTCAGAAGCTTCCAAAGACATGACATCATCCTATGGGCTGTCCCAAATTGTTTAAAGTAGTAGTAATCCTAGTGTATGTAAACTTTTAACTTTGCAGAAAGTAATAAAAATGCCTTAAATTCTCTCTCTCAGTATTCTGGCATTTAGCAAATTATAAATAATTTTGTTATCCTTATTGACCTAAAACGGATAAGGTTTATTCTGATTTCATGTCTGATAGTGAGAAGAACATGCAGATGTGTCTTTTTATATAGTGTATGTAAACTTCTGGTTCCAACTGTATCTCCTAAAGATTTACTACAGTTCAAGTAAATCAGCTTTAGGGATGAAAGCCAAGTAAGAAGTACTGGTTTGTAAATGAGTTCTCAAGTACATACTTCAGACCCAATTAAGCACTGGAAGTTAATTGATCAGTTGTGTAACAGGGAGTGTTGTGCTAAACTAAGTGTGAATGCTCCCACGTAATAAGCCATGGACCCTGAGATTTGCTGTTAATAAGACCTTCTTTAGTGCTCTGTATTCTGTGTCTTAGAGGCAATTTTCAAGCAGTTTTGAAAGACACAGACATCTGGATGGGAGGCCGCGGGTACCTCAGGTGATGGACAATATGACCTACTTCTACGCTGATATATGTGATTGATTGATTCATGATTAAACCCAGCTACAGAAACCTGGGACATCCTGAATGTCATAATAATGATAAAACATGCTGTGTTCCAAGACTTGTCACCAGCCTCCAGATTTCATGGCTGCCGCTCAAAGTACTGACATAAAGACTGTGTCTCTTTCGGCAGACAGGATCAAAGGGGAAAGAGAAATTTAAACACTTAGCGGTGACTGGGAGGCAGAACAGAGAATGAGGATAAATTATATCACTAAATTGGGAATTTGTCCTCCTTGGATTCATTCAGTGAACTAATCAATGCAAACTGCTGTGTGCATATGCAGTGGAAGGTGATAGAGACATATGACAGCCCTGTCTATTAGGGCTTAATGCTGGGACTGGATTATATAATGAAACAGCAATCTTGGGTATATTCACTTGGACATATTTCTAAACTTCTCCAGAAGCATAAGAGTGACACTGTTCATGCTGAAAGGCAGTGCTTTGCAACCTGCAGCTTTCCAACTGTTGCAGCACTACAGCTCCCAGCATGTCCTAGCATAATAGGAGTAGCAGTTTTGTAACAACTGGAGAGCCAGTTTGGATACCACTATTGTAGATCCTCATACTCCATTTTTAACAGAGCCATGACAGTGAACTCAAAGAGGTTCATGAGGCCACCATAACAGAGGTTCATGTGGCTACCATACAGCTTTTAAACCATGTACACTAGACCATCTCCAAATGGGGTCTTCGTAGTTTATAATCTACATTTTTGGTATAAGAAGTTGATATAGAGTGTCATCTCATAATAGTTACAGTAACAGAACACGAAAAATGAGAATCAGAAATTGATTACAAAATAAAAATGTATTTTCCTTTTCAAAAATTCATTCAAAAATTTAGTTCAGAGATGTTTTTTTAAAAATACATTCAAAAATTTTGTTCAGAGATATTTAATTGACCACATGGTCTTGGAGCTGAAGCCTTTCTTAAGGTTTTTCTCTAGTTTTTGTTAAACGAGTAATCAACTCAAAAAAACAGATGAAGCAGCTTCATCTATTGACTGTACTAGTTTTAGCGGAATTACTATTTGTTTGAGTACACTAAGGGCATGTCCCCACGGCACGGGTTTTCGGCCGGTTTTTCAGCCGGTTTGCGGTTTTTCAGACCGCCTGAAAAACCGGCCGAAAATGAGCACAATTGTGCTCTATGGAAAACCCGTGCAGCAGTCCCCACTGCACGGGTTTTCCGCCCGGCGGCAAAACATTGAACATGTTCATTCTTCCGTCCAGTTTCCAGATGGAATATGAACAACTCAATGGGAGGGGGGAGGGCTGTTCTCCGCGCAGCGCGGAGAAAAGCCACCCCCTCCTCCCCCCGCGGCCGTGGAGACGGCCGCAAAACCGGACAAATACCGGTCGGCAAACCGGCCGGTATTTGTCCACTGCCGTGGGGACATGCCCTAAGGGACTCATGTATGAAAACGTCTAGGTTTAGAACTTTCTTTGTTGCCCATAACAACCAATCAGAGATCCTCTTTTCATTTTTCAGGGACAATGAAAAGTTTAGTGACAGCTACTGTGACCAATGGAATGGGTTTCATTACTGCTTATCTTGTATCAAAAACAATTGTAGAAAACTAAGATGGCAGAAATAACTAAATAAAATGCAGAAACACAAACGTAGTGATTCTTCCTGTTCTTTGGATTTGGGTCAAATTCTATCTGAAGTTCAGGAATTCAGTTTGAGTCAACCAGAAATGAATTTTGTTAAAAATTGGAAAAATAAGTTGATCTTAAACCTAACTCCATCCCTAACAACTAAAGAACATCTGGGCAACATCTTGCCCAGATACTGCCTATATGAATCCCTTATGGTTAGTGGTGTTCACATGTAATTTGAAGGCGATTGGCTGCTTCTGGTACTTTCATAGGTCAGAAAACACATGCAGAATATTTTCCCCCTAAGACCTTAATGGGAATTGGATTTAGGACATCATAAACCCGAATCCTTTGTAAAGTCAGACAAATTGTTCTTGAAATGAAAAGAGAGCGGTTTGAGCAAAACTGGTAGTAAAAATAAATTGGAAGTGATACAAGGATATTTGTGTTTGTAATCTGTAGTTTTAGAGGGGTTGTTTAGTGACGGGCAACCCCTCTAACCTGAGAGCTATTGCAATGATCAGCGGATAATGGATCTAATTCCCCAGTGAAACAGTTAAGTTTGCATGTGGAGGTGGACTCCCAATACAGGAGAAATGCAGTACTATATGCAGCCTTTCAAATGAATAGCCATCCTTGTAATAAACAGATGGGTTGAGTCTACCACTTAGCAGCAGTGGGACAACTCTCTATAATGTCCATATGCCCTATGAATTAGATGAGTTAACATGATACAGGAAAGGAAACAATGAAAATTGAACTTTGCTACATCATTCAGTTCTTGTATTTCTGTTGCCATTTTCCAGAGTACTGTTTAAATGGTGTTGTTGGCTACAAATTGTCCCGTTCACTCTTACACATGGAAAAACGAAGGTGTGCTAGACATTTCAACTGTTCAATTATCTAGTTTTTTACAATGAGGTTAGATTTCTTTCTAATTTTCCTGAGAAGGAGACTATAATGTACTTTCCATGTCTTTCCATATCCATAAACGGACGTAAGTTTGTGGCTTGTTACACTTATGTGATGCTCTGTTGGGCAAAACCTCAGCATTTCTGAAGAAACGGGATGTATGGTTAATAGAAAGCCATTGAATGGTTCCACCACACACAGACACATATTCTCATTAACTCAGTGTCTTGAGTTTTTATAAATCCCAAGGGGAGCTGGGTTAAGCTTAATTGTGACTTCTTTAACTTGGCTTTATAGAACAACTGAACATTTTGCAACTTGGCCTCAGTCGTGAAATTCACACATTTCTTGGCTTCGTATGTTCTTTTGTATTTTTTTCTCCTTGTTTAATGGTTTTAATCACTTGTACTTTTGCTGCACTGATTTATTTGTATATATTTTGGGAGACATAACCCGGAAAGTTTTGTATTTTCCAAATAAAGTGATGAGCGTCAATTTGTTCATTGTTTGGGGGCTCCTTTTTTAAGTTGAGGTGGAAGTGAGGGGGGGCATTAGGAAGTAAAGTCTGCACATATTAAGCGTATTGATGTAGTGTTAGTTGATGTTAAGTAACACAAAACAAGAACTGAAAAATATCTTTTCAAACACCTGTCACTTGCCTTTATACCTTCATACTGCTCTTTTCTTATCTGTCAAGACAATACATTGCTTGACTATGAAATCAATGATCTGTTTGTGTCTCCCATAATCCATCTCTCCAGCTATGCTGCTTTCTTCTACCTTCTGTTGTTTCTGTGTCTTATAAGTTTTATTGTCTGTGTTGAAACTCCGTAGAATGTTTTGTCTTTGCCATTTCTTGGAATTTCTCCTGCATGACTGCTATTGTTTTTGTCTGTAAGAAGCTATATTGATGTTGAACTTTGACAATTTGTGTTCTTTTTTTTTAAATCTATGTTTTAAATCTTATCATTAAAGTTAATTGTTCCTAGACAATACAAATCCCATTACAAAGGGTCATGGTTCTTTGCCCATCCATTATTGGTGTTTAATAAATTTTTCCAATTTATTTTTGATGGAAACCCTTTGTCTTTGACAAAACATTTTATACCTGGCATGATCTGAAAATGTAGTTTCATACATAGTCAGTCATGTATAAATGATTTGAAATTTTGCAAATCGCAAACATAACAGCACCCATAATGATCACGACTCCGCTTTCCACAAACATTTTAGGCCAATACATTTGCTTTCTTGCTCTATTATTCTTGCATTATATTCATGGAGCAATAATAACATTATTTTATTCAGTCCACAACATTTAGGGCCTCAGGTATGAAAACTGTCTTGGTGCAAGACTGACTTTATTTCCCACAGCAACCAATCAGAGCTCCCCTTTCATTTCATAAAGGGCGCTGAGAAAACGAAAGAGGAGCTCTAATTGGTTGCTATGAGCAACGAAGAAAGTCTTAAACCTAGATGTGTGTTGCTTTTCTAGTTTTTACTATTTGGAATTTTTGTGGTACATATAGAAACTCATTTTTGCTGTGTGGACCCTTTTTCAGGTTATGTCCTGTTATATAAGTATGAAAGTGTTAGAGTATGCAGGGTACAGGATATGGGGGTTAGGCTGCTTTCACACAAAACATTTTATAGTAAAATGCTGATTATTTTGTGGTATTTTCTTGGTGGCTATTTGAATGTCTTTTTTCATTAAAAGTGCTGCAGGCAGATGTTAGCTCAATAAGGAGATAATAAAAGATCTCGTAAGAATGTTTTTTATTAGCCTGTGCAGTGTTTTCAGGCAATTCGTAGAATTTTTCTCCCACAGACATAATTTGGCTCCTAAAAAGAAAACACAATAAAAGTGTGTTAGTTTTTTGTGCCAATTAATATATTATGTATATGTCATGAGGTTTTAAGAAGAATCATATGAGCTATCACAAAATTTCTTATGGGAAAAATGCCAGAAAAAAAGAAAGTAGTAGAACGCATGATAAAAAATAAAAAACATACAGTAGAAAATGCTAGAGAAGAAAAAATGTTTCATAAAAACAGTGAAGCCAATTTTTTAAGCCATAAAAATGGTCCAAAAATATGTGAAGGAAGCTTTGATGCATAGCTGAAATTTCTGGTAACTTTATGATAGGTTATCATGAGTGTGTAAATTAGCAATATCACTTCTTCTGGCCATAAAACTTGTATATGCATTTTTTTCCCAGATTTAATCGATGCAGGCTTTAGCTCTAATTTTAGTTGTCCCTGAGCTAGTGGGTGGAGATTAGCTGCTATGTTGTCTCTCATGCACTTGCCATGAGTGTTCACACACACATCTTACTTCTTTAGATCTCTAGAGCACATCGTCAAAAGGAGCAGCAGTATGGAGGACATAACAGAAGCAAGCTTTAGGATGTGATATAACACTTACCACAAATGTCTCTGTGTGTCTCTCCTTGCCTTTGTCTCTTTTTAGATACTCCCCCATCCTGCACTGTCAATAGAATTTTGCATGCAGTGTGTAATCTGATACCTCAGTCAGCTGAATGTCCTGATAACTTTAGGAGGGGGAAGCCTAATAAGTGGAGAAAGATGCATTTTTCACTAACGATATATATTGTAAAACTTCCTATTTTAACTTGTGCTATTAACTTAAAGGAGTTGTCTCACGACTGGATTTCATCCTACCTTGGTGCTGTCCTAAGAGCTGGAGTTTTGAAATCATGGGCGGGAGCACTGGCTTCCTGGAGTCCTCTCCCCCCTCCCTTCATCTAGGTGACGTTATGCTGCTGCGCTCGCTCCCGATGCTAACAGCATTGGAAGGGAGAAGATCTCAGATCACAGAGTTCTCTTTCCCCTGCTGCTGACCATTCAATAGCATCCACCGTGTACACAGCACATATTTCTCTCCCCATACATCCATACAGCACAGGGAATTGAGCAGGGGGGGGAAGCGATTCAAATAATCTCTGATGTGACTAGCTGCCAGGGCTGGGCAGCCTGTTGTATTTGCATGGAGTTATCTCAGTGCTACATCTGTCTGTGTCTGCTTAATTACTATTCACTGACTGTTGACTATTTCCTGCCTGAATCATTCACTTCAGCAGTGAAGCTGGTTAGGTAAACAGGAGAGTGAATGCTAATTAGGCAGACTCAGAGCTGAATGACATGGGCAGGAAATAGTTAACAGCAGTGAATAATAATTAGGCTGAGACACAGATAAGGCAGCAGAGGAACTGACAGGGGCTGCTAGTATGCCTGCTCTAAATCACTGCGCTGTGCCGCAGGCAGAGCGAGGACAGAGAGAGAAAGGACAGGAGATAGTTAAACTTGTGTGCTCGCTCCCGCCGCGACCTGCTGTGATAAGATGCCGGAGATACAGCCTATCAGGGAGAACAAGCAGGTCGGTGACTATAGAGACCTCAGCAGCCCCTGGAGCCACTAAAAGCAAGTTATCTAGGAATCAGTAGGAGATTTGTTATTGACATATATTGCAAACGTGCTTGTTTTTTGAAGATCTTTAATTTGAATGACAATCTTTGTAGTGAGACAACACCTTTAAGCCAAGCTTGTTGAAACATTAGTGCATTATTAATGCAGTCCATTTAAAACAATTTTACCAGGGACCATTTTCACCAACTATGGAACTTACAGACTTCTTTAAGATCACACTATACTTACATGGACACTTTATATTCACAGATTATTTTCTCACCGATTCATATGGATTCCATAAGAAAATAATATCCTTCACCACATTTTGTACGCTGCACCTGGTTGGTGATAAGGCCTATAGGGAGCCTTTGTGCCATCATACAGGGACTTTGCATACAACTTTGCTTTGTGCATAAACCTTTAAATTTGGATTAATCAGCCAGTTTGTGTATTAGACCACTATTTCAAAGACTGGGTTGAAGTAAGTGTCCAGAAAGCTGTAACATTAGTCATTGTGACGTAAATGCAGATGTTGCTGTGATTTATTTGTTTATTCTGCTGTGTTATTTCCTATGATTTGCCATGAATAGCAGAAACCTTTACAGCAGGCTATTAAATGTATCATATCATTATGTGATGGTGGTAGAATGTTACTTAATGTGTCTCTTAGCATCCAGGGTCACAAGGTGCAGGATAATAATTTTGAAGGAGCATAAGATAATGATGATAGTGAATAGCCATGTACTTCTGACATTATAATTTTGAGGCTGGCAGGAATACTTCGGCTATTCTTACTGATTCCACCTTTTGTTGCTTAAAAGTCATATTTTTTGTCTATTCACATCTGTATTCAACATGAGTCAGCTCAGGTGACCTCCACTTTCCAGAACGCCATTTATTATGCAGTTTTTATCTTACTGTCTCTAACTTCAGACATGTGTTGTCATCTGTTGTGATTTACCGTATCTTCAGAATCTATGGACAGAGGTCAATTCAAAAACATTGCATGCATTAAATAGGAGCTGTCTATAGTACATTAGCAAAAAAAATAAACTACTACAAGGAAAAAAGGCACATTTCCCTGTCCAAATAATGTCAAATGAAGGAATGGGGATCTTATTGGGAGTTTGTTTCTTTCCCCTGTTAAAATTAATGCTGGCAAGTTAAAATGATTTCAAAACTCATTCAAGATGAATTCTATAATTCATTGACCCTTTGGCTTGTCTCATGAGGATTTCAATATGTCTACTTAGGACTTAAGCTTGAGAATGTCTCTCTTTGAGCCATTGTGGCAGATTTACGCTTCACAGGTAAGGCTCTGTTAACACTACTACTTTTTCCAGTTAGAACAAAAACCATGGTGGCAGTGCCACATCTATAAAATGACAAACCCTAACGGTGCCGGACAGGTCCCATTGACTTATAGTGTCCATTATATTCTCTTGTGTGGTTTGACGTTTTAAAGGGAAGAATAGGCTGGCATGATGGCACTATTCTCTTGTCAAATGTGAAGGAATTACTAACCTCTAAGCCTAAATCTATACAACATAGGACAAAATCCTCATTAAAAACCAAGTCCTAAAACTATTTTGAACTCTTGAAGTATTTTGTCAGTTTTTGTCAAAATCTGCCGGAATTCCGATCTTTTTTTGGGTGTTTTTCGTTTTTTGCACATTTTTTTGGACGGTTTTTGAATGGTTTTCAGTTGGTTTTCATTGGTTTTTAAATGTATGCACAAATCAAGCTATGTGATTTAACTCCACCCTACTGGTAGAATTAGAGTTATTCCTTAAAGTCGCAGACCAAGACCAAAGTGCTATCTAAAGACACCAGGGAAAAAATTGTAGGCCTACACAAGGCAGGAATGGGCTACATGACCATAGGCAAGCAGCTTGGTTAGAAGGCAACAACTGTTGCTGCAATTATTAGAATACGGAAGAAACACAAGATCGCTATTCATTTTCCTCAGTCTGGTGCTCAATGCAAGACTTCGCCTTGTGGGGTAAAGCTGATTCTGTGAAAGGTCAGGAGAACCTGGTCAATCACCTGAATAGAACTTGTACCACAGTCTCAAAGATTACCGTTAGTAACACACTATGTCGTAATGGATTACAATCCTCCAGGGCACGCAAGGTTCCCTTGCTCATGCCAGCACATGTCCAGGCCTGTTTGAAGTTCTCCAATTACCATCTGGATGATCCAGAGGAGGCACAGGCAAAGGTCACGTCGTCAGATGAGACTAAAATAGAACGTTTTGGTATTGACTCCACTTGCCGTGTATGGAAGAAGAAGAAGCACTACAACCCCAAGAACATCGTCCCAACCATGAAGCATGGGGGTGGAAACATCATACTTTGGGGGTGCTTTTCTTCTAAGGGGACAGGATGATTGCACCATATTGAAGGGAGGATGAATGGGGCCATGCATTGCAAGATTTTGGCTAACAACCTTCTTCCCTCAGTGAGAACATTGAAGAGTCGTGGCTGGGTCTTTCAACAGGACATTGACACACACATCCAGGGAAACTAAGGAGTGGTTCCATAAGAAGCATTTCAAGGTACTGGATTGGCCTAGCCAGTCTCCAGGCCTGAACCCAATCGACAATCTTTGGAGGGAGTTGGAACTCAATGTAGCCCATTGACAGTCCCAAAACCTGAACGATTTGGAGAAGAGAGTGGGCCAAAATCCCTGCTACAGTGTGTGAAAACTCGGTTAAGAACTACAGGATGTGTCTGACCTCTGTAATTACAAACAAAGGTTTCTGTGCCAAATATTAAGTTCTGTTTTTCTATTAAATCAAATACTTATTTCATGCAATAAAATTCTAATTAATTATCATACTACGTGATTTTCTGGATCTTTTTAGATTCTGTCTCTGACAGTTGTATCTACGATAAAAAATACAGACCCCTCCATTCTTTTTATGTGGGGAAACTTGCAAAACGCCAGTGTGTCAAATACTTATTTTCCCCACCAAGTTAAATTGGGCTAATTTTATTTAATAGGAAATGTTAATCCTCATGATGGTAAAGAAGTGGCTAAACTTAGGTATAGTGTATCATACATGGGTGGGCATGGTGGTTAAGCAGAGGAGGGAGGATCCACAGTGGCACCTCTAAATGTACTGGCTGTGCTAGAATGGGAAGCCAGAGCATGCCGTCCCTTTATTGCTGTCTGGCTGGGTGCTGTATGTCAGACAGTTGGGGATCTCACACAATGCCCTAGCACCCTGTCTCATTCAGTAAATGTTGCAGTTCTATGGTTTTTTAGGCAGAGTAAAAGTTCATCCCATATCCAAAAATCATGTAAATTTGGGGAGATTGATAAGAATTGCTAAAGCATGTACCACAGTGATCAGTTGATTGCAGAGCCAATTTCTATTTACCCATTTCCCTACATTAAAATAAAGCATCAACAAGTTTATTTTTTAATAGACTTGTTACAGTTGATGCTGATTTCTGTGTTTCTGGGTCCTATAAAATAAATTCTAAGTTGATAGATGAAAATTGATGCAGTGTTTATGCAGGGATGCTGATTGCATAACTATGAAAATAATTTTTTTTGTAGAAGTACACTTTAATCTTAAAATGCTTAATTTCTTCATCTATTTATAAGAATCATTTAAAATGGATTATTTTGTAATTCTGCAATGAATTATCATAATTCAAGTACCCCACACAAGAACATTTCCTTGTTGTTAAATGAAATTATCGTTACTGTCAGCGGCATTTTCTCACTTGGCCTGACACATTTTGCTCCAGTTATCTAACAGATCACGTATTAGTGCACTTTGACACAGCGTAGGTTTAGTGACCTGGATAGATCGGTATCTTATGACAATCACTGTAAACTTGTTGACTGTATGACAGAAAGAGACCTGCCAGTACAGAGGAGCAAGGCGCGCTTCACATAGCAGTCTCAGCCACACTGCTTCACATCAAAGGCCTGGCCTTGAGCTCTTTAAGTTGGGATGTTAAATGTCAGCTGCCTGCTCATATTGCATGGTTTAAGATAAATCATTATTGTGAGAAGCTAAATAGGACCAAGTGCCCGGGTCCTTGAAGTCAGTTGTCTTCTACCTTTCGTTACCACATATTTGTTACATACAGTACATTCACTCTGTGGGAGCAGTGCAAGTCAACATTCTGCCTGTGTTTTATAAATGTCCTGAATTTTGCTTATAAACTGTAAAATACATTCAGAAAATTAGAAATTGTGCTCAGTATTTTTGTTCAGAAATATGGACAAAAGTACAATTGTTGCATTTCATTTTAATTCACATTAGCTAAAAGAATAATTTGCACAATATGCAGTTCCCACTCTATAAAGTATTATATTAGGAGTGGTGATGATGAATGAAATACTCATCCTAATTGCTGTTATCCATTGTTGCTCAAATAGAGGACCACTCTGTTCAAAACAGCTTTGACCAAACTATTGAAAAACTATCCCAAAACCCACTCTTTTTTTAATATAACCCTAAACCTAGCCCTAATCCTGACCATAACCCTTAGTATAAAATTAGAGTTAGGTTTAGGGTATTTTTTACTAGGTTTGAATGGGTTGAACTTACCTGTACCCCAGTGCTTCTGGAAGTGACATAAGAGCAACAGCACCACAGGACCAGAAGCACCAGGGAATGGGTTACTTAACTCATTAAGACCAAGTAAAAGCACTAACCCTAATACCATTTTATGGTCCACTTTTTTGTCAAATATCACCTAAAATTGATTTAGGCTGTCCTGAGTCGAAACACTCAGATTTAGGACAAATTTAAATTTGACTCAAATTAAAAGTGTACCACTATTTTTATCATATAATTGTCTACACCTGATGCCCATAGATGTTCATGTCATTTTATCCCCATCATAGTCCATGTGAAAGTGAAGCTACTGAACACATATACAGTAGGAGCAGTAGAGAAAAATTGAATGTGAGACTTTGCCTGAAGATCCAGTAGATGCTATTAAACTTGTACTTTATACAGTCATGGTTTGTTACTAACAGAAAAGAAATTGTCTAATGATCAGTCACCATTTGTTGAAGGGTGCAGACTGTCTTGTCTTTATATACATAGGGGTATTGGCCTTGATATCCTGCATTATAGTAATTAATCAGTGATTGACTTATTCTCAAGCTCTCACAATAAAAATAAATACTGCATTATTTGTTGTCTATATCTATATATAATGCGACATACAATGAGGACATAACATATAACAACATATGACATGGAGGTATAGGTATTGTTTCAAGACCCAGACCATTGTTTGTACAGATGGAAATGGTCATTTTAATTCCGCATGATATCTGCTTTGCTCTACTATTACGGGGATGTTTGTCTCTCTAGATATCTATTTTGAATAAATATTACTAAAATATCAATTTTAGGAATGTATGCATTACAGGTGGTGCCGTATTCATAGTAAATGAGATGTATGCTGAAACCCAAACCTACCATAAAGTATATTTACATTGTTAGGTCACACAAGGGCAAAGTCATAGTCTAAAGCATTAGACTCAATATATTGAAATTCAGCTCCTAATGCTGCCCTCACTGCTTTATTACAGATGCAGCGTATCCCTTGCATGCATGATATATTTATACATACATTGCAGATGAACCAGCTTGCCTGAACATGGGAATATTAAGAAATGGGAAGCGAAGTTTTATTTCGCTGACTGAATGCATTTGGTTAATGCACCGCTGATGACAAGAAAGCCTTCCTCTGTTTGCTATTAACATTGCTCAGGCATGATAAATGTGGCACAACGGCATAATTGTGAATCGAGGATTTGGGGCTTAGGTTTCTTGGCTGTCTGCGCAGATGATAATCCAAGGTTTGCTGCTCATGTGTTAGGTATGGCAGAGTTTGGTTTGACAGCTTGGAGGATTTCCAGAAGTTTGATTATTGGATTTAAGCTTGCTTACTTTGGAACAGATACCAGGAAGGTGCAGAAGTGTTAATAGGAACTGTGATTTTTTTTTTCTTCTTCCAAACTTGGCTTTTACATTTCTATTCTACTGTTGCAGTAAATTCAGAATACTCTACATTCTTTTAAATGAGTGGGGTACTCCAGTGATCATAACAATAACCTACACTGCATAGCTCTACATAGCCTGGCTCTATACAGCAGCCCCATACACGTGTATTGCAGTCTGTGATATACAAATATTATATATAGTACATTCCAGTAGCATCTCAACAATATACATTTAGTTTATGTATTTAAAAAAAAATAAATAAATAAATACATTGTAAGCCGAATTATATTGCTATCTAAAATTACGAAAATCTGGCTTAAATTGCATTATAATGTAAGAAATGGTATGTCAGTCTCTGGTTTCCTCATTCTTTTTCTTATTATGAATTATCTTTTTATATAGATAAATGGATTTCTGTTTCTCAGTTTTAGACTGAGTTTCTGCTGTCTAGGACCTACTGGTCTCGACATAGTCCCAAAAAATTGGAATACAAAAGCAAATATTAATTAAAATCTCTTCTAGATGCCACTGGTGAGATGTAAAATTTCTGTGCACACCAGTCATGCCTACAAAGAGGAACCCTGCACTTGGCTGAAAAACTCCTGCAAAGCGCATGGTTGCTGTCTGAACTGTCAAATCCTCCATGCAGACCCAAGCCAATCTCCAGCCTGACCACATATATCACAGCCAACAGCGGGCTGCTTAAACTTTGCACCAGACTGAGGCACATCTGCAGTCTCGGCAAGACAGATGAACAGCTAGAGACTCCCCAAAAGTCACAAGCCCATCTCCAAGCTGACCAGATGCATCATAGCAAACAGTGAGCTGCTTATGCTTCCCAGCAAACTGAGGCACCACTGCAGTCTCACCAAGACAGACAGGCAGCAGAGACTTCACAGCAGACCTAAGCCTGTCTACAGGCTGACCAGAAGCTTCACAGTCAACAGTGAGCTGCGGAAACTCCCCAGCAGACTGAGGCACGACTGCAGTCTCAGACAAACAGGCAGCAGATAAATTATTAAACCACGGCACACCCCATAGATTATGGTGAATGTGTTGACAGTTTATTTACATAGGGCATATAACTATTCCAAATGTAGGAATTAATGCAAAAGTGCTCAAAATCATACTGAACAAATGTTTTACAGAATAATGGGCAATTGAAGTAAACAAATGATGTCAAATTAAAAAATTACGACGTTTCGGCATAATGCCTTTGCCAAGTTACATCAAATGAGGAAGCAGAGGTAGAGTGGCGAATGTAAAGATGAGCCAGTAAGGCACAAAGAATGCACAAAAATATCCAAAAGAGATTTTGTTAAGTAGTAGAAGATAATATGGATGTGGCTGGGATGGCAGAGCAATGTCCAGTGTATGGAGAAGGCACGTCCATTCCTCTGCCATCCCAGCCGCTTCCATATTATCTTCTACTACTTACTGAGATCTCTTTTGGATATTTTTGTGCATTCTTTGTGCCTTACTGGCTCATCTTTAGATTCGCCACTCTACCTCTGCTTCCTCATTTGATGTAACTTGACAAAGGCATTACGCCGAAACGTTGTAATTTTTTATTTAACATCATTTGTTTACTTCAATTGCCCATTATTCTGTAAAACATTTGTTCAGTATGATTTTGAGCACTTTTGCATTAATTCCTACATTTGGAATAATTATATGCCCTATGTAAATAAACGGTCAACACATTAAGCATAATCTTTTTGTTGTGCCCTGGTTAAATAATTTATCAGTGTATTGGCTTTTGGCCTTTTCCACGTTTGCACCCACCCTTTCTCCCTACCCCTAGGTGTGCGTGATAAAATTTACTTACAAATCGTTAAATGAAATAGGTCTGTGCAAAGCTGGGTCATTTCAGTAGTCTGACAACTTTACAAGTTTACAGAATAACACAAAAATAATTTATCTGCTTATAAACATTTATAATCAGATAAATGCAGGAATTATTACATGATAATTTCAATGGACTAGTAGTATATACATGACTACTTGTAATAGAATGTTTGTGTATTATATCCTTTTGCTCCATAACATCTTATCATGGCTCCATTGTTCTCTATGTAATAAGTACTGGGTAGCACATGATTTAATTTGTCACAAAGTGCAGTTTGATTAAGAAAGATACAGTTACTTTGTATTAGCATTGAAAATGTTAGGTATAATTGAACAACCAAACTGCTCTGAGCAGTTTGACATTTGTAGTAATGCTTATGATCTAACTCCAATGTCTGGGTTTTAAAGGTCTGGACACTTCAAATTACACCTGCTATAAAGATAATGTAAAATATAAAGTACACTCCCTGGCTGTCCAGGATGACAAAAATAGTTTGTTTTCTTTCAGAAGCTTCGCCACTCCTATCCATGTCTTGAACCTGTTTGGTGGAAACAATTTTTTAACAATCAGACTTATATTTCAGCTTATCTTTATTTAAGAGGGACTATACCTTTTCTATATGTCATGAAAATCTTAGATAGACCCTATTGCCGGGTGGTTGTTGGGAGTCTTTCTACTGGAAGCCCTTGCAATTTGTTGTTTGGATTTGGCATTGTTATTTAACAGGAAAAGGAGTTCAACAGATCTATTCTTATTAACAAGCATTCTAAAGGATTCATTAAGCTTAATCTACTTTCACCTGATTTATTCACATCATAGGGTCAAACGTTATTCTCTGTGTGAATATGATCTAATACAAAATATACTATGACAAAGAATTCATTTTTACAGGTGACCCAGTTGTATGATTTAAAGGTTAGAGACCAGCTTTGTGTAACCTCATTCACCTTCATTGTAGACACACACTCTCTGTACCCCCTGAAATGAATGGAGTGATGGGCTTCCACAGTCACCTCTCCATTATGTACAGCTGTGGCCCATCTAAAACAGTATGCCAAATATGTTTTAGATGGGAATATGTCTTTAATTTGTTTTCCTCTTCACTATTCCTATAGCTACAGGTAACTATGAGTTACAAAAATGTTCACAGCGAATGCTTTTTTTCTTAATAGAAATTTATCTGGAAGAGTACATTGCCTAGCACAAGTATTCCCAGTTCTCAATGTTTAGAGCTAGAATTACAAGGACTATTAATGCTGCCTGCTGTATCTAGAACATTTCTACTGTTACAAGATGTACACATTCTTACAAACACAGCAGCAGCATATAAATGCAAAGTCTTGCTAGTAAGCTGCAAAGTCACATTTCAAGTATTTACAAAAACATTTCCATCATTGTTTGTTTTTTGTTTTTCAATATTATATATATATATATATTATTATATTATATAATATATATAATATATATATATATATATATATATATAATTTACTGTCTCACATACACATTTTTTTATTCATTGCACCTTATTTATCAAAACTGTCTAACAGTTATGATAAATAAGGTGCAATTAATATAAATGTGTTTGAGACATAACTAATAATCAGGTTTATAAGCTAAGATCTTTGCTTATGCGCTCAAATTAAGAGGAAGCAAATCTTTGCCAGATTTGTTGTTGCCTGAGAGGCATAGCTAGGCTTTTATTGACCTAGAGGTATACAGTAGTCTCTCAAGTGACAATTGCCTCTAGATACAATATTTTTACCGTACAATGGTCTTGCCTGGGACACTGTATCTTGAAACCACACTCACTGTACAATGTCACAGACACTGCTGATCTGAGGCATGGTTGTATGTATGTATGTAATGTACTGTTTAGTAACATTGACTGGGAAATGGTTGTTTCTATATCGATGAACATTTAAGTCTTAATTTCCACTTAGTATTTATAATTCTAGTATTAAGGTTTCATCGTTATCATGTTAAATCCTCATGTATTGTCCAGCTGGCTCCATGACCACTTATGTTCTGTATGGTACATGTAGACTAGCAGACGGATCAGATGTGAAATGGGCAGCTTGCCCTTGGAGAATTATGGTGAGTAACATAAGCTTGGCACTCCTTTTTGCATTTTCAGTAACATTTGGTTGAATTCTGTTCCACATATTTATCAAGCACGTTTTCCCCTTATTATTTTTGATTTATGCAAATGCATAACTGTGCCCTGATTCCTCCTAGAGATGAAGGCACCTGCTAAGTTACCTCCATGAAGAAGACTACACTATCATGAAGATATTAAGAGATTCCAGCTATTACTGGAGCATTGTATTTGTGTTTGCATGTTGTAGAGCTTTGCCAATTTCAGTTGTAATTAATTATGCAGAGTTGGGTCTTTGTTCTGTATTTAAATGGGTTTCTCTTCCAGTCATTGATTTCTTGCCATATGATGGCCACAACAGAATCCAGAAAACTGAGCCCATTAGGTATGAACTCTATATTAGATTATATATTTTTTATGGCTGTCTATCTCTCCATCTGTCCGCCCATCTGTCTCCAGGTTGGAATAAGTAAATTATATCCATACTCTGATTTTAAAAGAAAAACAAAACACATCAATGTGCATAAATGATTCTTTAGGTAGAGTTAAAAATTTGGCTTATCTTTAAAATATGTAAATAAGACAATTTTCACTTAATGTTTCTCTGGGTGTGTAGTACAATGTGTGAGAATATGTTTGCTTTTTTGCAGCATTGTCTATTGGTTATTTCAGTAGATTCTTTCTAGCTTAAAATTCACACATTCAGTTGAAACCAGAAGTTTACATACCCTATATAAAAAGACATATATGCATGTTTTTCTCACTATCTGATGTGAAACAGAATAAACATTACCAATTTTAGGTCAATTAGGATTACCAGAATTATTTATATTTGCCAAATGCCAGAATAATGAGAGAGAGAATGTTTAAGGCATTTTTATTACTTTCTGTAAAGTCAGAAGTTTACATACATTTCTTTAGTATTTAGTAGCATTGCTCTTAAACTTTATTACTTGGGTCAAACATTTTGGATATCCTTCCACAAGCTTCTCACAATAGTTGGTAAGAATTTTGGCTCATTCCTCCTGATAGAACTGGTGTTAGAGCCATGTTTGTAGGTCGTCTTGCTCGCACCTGTCTTTTCAGCTTTGCCCATAAATTCGCAATAGGATTAAGACCAGGGTTTTGTGATGGCCACCCCAAAATATTGACTTTTTATCCTTAAGCCACTTTGTAACCAGTTTTTCAGTATACTTCGGGTCATTGTCCATTTGGAAGACACATTTCCACTCAAGCTTTAACTTCCTGGATGATGTCTTGAGAAGTTGCTACAGTATTGCCAGATAATCTTCTTTCCTCATGATGCATCTATTTTGTGAAATGCACCAGTCTCTAATGCAGCAAAACAACCCCACAACATGATGCTGTCACCCCCGTGTTCCACAGTTGGGATGGTGTTCTAAGGCTTCCAAGCATCCCCTTTTTCCTCCAAACATAACCATGGTCATTATGGCCAAACAGTTCAATTTTAATTTTGTCAGACCACAATATGGTGTAGATCTATGTTCCTGTGTGCATTTGGAAAGATTAATCTGGTTTTATATGTTTCCTTTGGAGTAATGACTTCTTCCTGGTAGAGTGGCCTTCCAGCCCATGTAGATACAGTACTCATTTCACTGTGGATAATAACGCAATCTTACCAACTTTCGTCAGCATCTTCACAAGGTCTTTTGCTTTTGTTCTTGGGTTGATATGCACATGTCGGACCAAAACAAGTTAATCTCTGAGACACAGAATTTGTCTTCTTTCTGAACGGTATGATGGCTTTACATTCCCATCTTGTTTGTACTTGTGTATAATTGTTTGTACAGATGACTGAGGCACCTTTAGGTAACTGGAACTTGCACCTAAAGATGAACCAGACCTGTGCAAGTCTACAATTCTCTTCCTGATATCTTGACTGATTTCTTTAGACCTTCCCATGCTGTTCCAAACAGAAGCAGTGTGTTTTTAGTGCGAATTGAAATACATCTAATTAACGCTAATTATTTTGCCAATAATCCTATCAGAAGTTTTGACATGACATCATATGGGCTGTCCCAAATTGTTTAAAGGAGTAGTAATCCTAGTGTATGTAAACTTTTGACTTTGCAAAATGTAATAAAAATGGCTTAAATTCTCTTTCTCTCATTATTCTGATATTTGGCAAATAAAAATAATTTTGGTAATTCTACTTTACCTAAAACGGGTAAGGTTTATTCTGATTTCATGTCAGATAATGAGAAAAACATGTATATGTGTCTTTTTATATAGGTTATGTAAACTTCTGGTTTGAACTGTAGGTTAGTCTGTAATATAGGACAACTCACAGAAAAAAGAGATAATAATAGGAATATAGAAAACCGTCTCACAGATCAAAAGAAAAATTCCTAAAACAATAATCTTTAATAGATATGCATTAAAAATAATTATCCTTTATATATAAAAATGGCCTCAACACATATAGCCACTATATACATATATGCAATGTATATGTATAAAGTACCCGGTGTGTATCAGTACCTAAAAAGCAAGTGGACAATGTCTAGCTAATCACAGCAAAAAGACATTGTTACCAAAATACCTGTAGCAGGGAGAAGTTCCCCTATAAGAGGGAGGAAAATGTGGTCAAAAATGTGGTCAAAAACTCACGGTTCTGAAGACCTTGTCACAGTAGACTCCCTTGCCCCATTGGACCAGTATTTACCATATAATAGAAAAGCACTATCGCTATCACTATACTAGTCCTATCCAGATAGAGCACTCGCCCGAAAAGGGCGACCCCACCTCTCGGCGACTCACCCTAACTAACTAAATTATACAGTAACATACATAAAGAACACAGACATAAGTCCGACGCGTTCCCAAGATATGGTTCATCAGATAATAATTATACATCTGTGATGAGAGATGATGATGGTCCAAGTGATGGCATGATGAGGCCATAAGTAAGTCCCAGACAGTATATCACTTATATTTCCCACCCCTTTTAACCAAATAAACTACTCAGCCAATCCAATGCCACTTTACTCACGATGATACAGGAGCAAAGTCCTTGCACATGCTCAATAGCAAAAAAAAGGGACACCAAACACCACATGTTCCACGCGCCTCCCGTTCTGCCAAACCGGAAGTGACAAACCGGAAGTGGCAAACCGGAAGTGGCAAACCGGTTCCGGTTTGGCGGAACGGGAGGCGCGTGGAACATGTGGTGTTTGGTGTCTTTGTTTTGCTATTGAGCATGTGCAAGGACTTTATTTGGTTAATAGGGGTGGGTATATAAGTGATATACTGTCTGGGACTTACTTATGGCCTCATCATGCCATCACTTGGACCATCATCATCTCTCATCACAGATGTATAATTATTATCCCCTGATAAAACCATATCTTGGGGAAACGCGTCGGGACTTATGTCTGTGTTCTTTATGTATGTTACTGTATAATTTAGTTAGTTAGGGTGAGTCGCCGAGAGGTGGGGTCGCCCTTTTCGGGGCGAGTGCTCTATCTGGATAGGACTAGTATAGTGATAGCGATAGTGCTTTTTCTATTATATAGTATATACTGGTCCAATGGGGCAACGGAGTCTACTTTGACAAGGTCTTCAGAACCGTGAGTTTTTGACCACATTTTTGACCACATTTTCCTCCCTCTTATAGGGGAACTTCTCCCTGCTAATAGGTATTTGGTACAATGTCTTTTTTGCTGTGATTAGCTAGACATTGTCCACTTGCTTTTTAGGTACTGATACACACCGGGTACTTTATACATATACAGTATACAGCATATTTGTATAGTGGCTATATGTGTGAGGCCATTTATATATATAAAGGATAATTATTTTAATGCATATCTATTAAAGATTATTGTTTTAGGAATTTTTATTTTGATCTGTGAGATAGTCTGTAATATAGGTCTGTGTTATCGTATAAAAATGAGGTACCAAATTCAATGATGCAAAAATATTTAGAAGTATGAGATGATAAAAGTAGAAAAACATGGTGATTATATTAAAGTGGTTTTCAGGATTAGTAAAACATGGGTGTTATTTAAAAAAAAAAAAAAACAGTGCCACACCGGTCTGCTTGCTGTGTCTTATAGTGCACCCAAGTAGAACTAAAAGTCAAGGGGGGGGGGGGGGGTTGGCAGTGATATTATTTTAGGTTTAAGGCAGCATGCAACCCTAGATTAGTGTAACTTCAGGCACTATAGGAGAAACTGATAATCTTCAGAATTTAGGGTTAACAGCATAGCTAAGCCGATCTATTTTAATATATTGAATAGGTAGGAAAAGCACTTTAATAAAAGTTAATCTTTAGCTTTAGATAAGTTAGGGTGATGATTGGTAAAATTATGGTATTTAATTGCCTTTTGGCAAACTGTATTTTGAGTTAGCTACCATCCAATCACTGATGAGGAATATTGGATTAAACTTCAATATTATGCACAACCAGTGGATAGATTGGGATGGTTTTTGAAAGAAAGCAGCCATGATTTCCATGTTTACAAGTGAAATTGGACCCATTCATTCAGTTCAATTTACACTGTAAATGCAAATAGGTTATACTTGCCAAAACAATCTGTTCATGTTTGAATTTTTTAAAGGATACATTTACATACATGAGATTTGCAGAAATTGTGACCCAATGATTTCTTACATAAAGAATTTCATTCCGATGCATCAGTCTAATTTCCAGAATTTCACTGAAATCTCAGTAACAAAGGTGGCAAATGTAAATTCATTTAGAGACTCTTAGGGTATGGTCACACGGCGTCTTGTGTCCGTGTGAGCATCCGCTTTTGTGATGCGTGTCTGGGTCCATCTTAATGGACCCAGACACACATCTAACAATTAGCAGTGAGTTTATTGACAGACGCAATGCAAACACGCATTGGCAATCACTCATGTGAATGCCGATGCGTGTTTCACATTGCCAGCAGTGTTAAACACACTGCTTATTGTTAGATGCAGGTCTGGGTCCGTTCAGACGGGCCCAGACACTCATCACAAAAGCGGATGCTCACACGGACACAAGACGCTGTATGAACATACCCTTAAGGTCCCCAAACATGTTAGAGAAAAGGCATCAGGACTCAAAAATTTGGGTAGAACCAGACGACTGATTAATGTGTTTGGGAACCTCCCAACTCTCCTTTGATAGGTGATAAATTATGCAAGAATCAGGCAGTGAGGTGGCATTAAAGGTGATGGCCCCCTTCACTCCTAAGCAAAACAACCAAATTTTCGGGACCAAGAAACTTATAAGAAACAGAGCTGTATGTACCCCCTGGACATTGGAAGTCCAGAGCTTAGCATGGTGCTCAAAAATATATAAGACCTGCCAGACTTGTTGGTAAAACAGACGTCTGTGTATGCAGTATATTAACATACATTGACTACATGGGCATATATTTTGACTGCATTATAGTTTACTTAGTGAACTGATTACTTGAATTGTGATTCATTATTTATTAACTTAAAGGGGTTTTGCCACCATGTAATGTTGACGTGGGAACCGCCAAAATGGGTATTTAATCACTTTTCTAAATATATGTAATTACAAAAAGTGAAAACTCTGAGAGCTACAGCATTTCTCAATCCTCCTTAGTTATCTCAATGCTTTCCCTAGTCACGACCCAGGAGTTGACAGTCCGCGCTTGCGTGAATCACTTCTTATCTGATGACAGGCAAAATGAATGAGCTTTTAAGGCACCGGGTAGAGACTGCAGTCTGAGGCTGTCTTGCTGTATTGAGAATCCACTCTTGTACTGTTTATTATTTCACTTAAGTTTTGAGACGCTCCCTTGGATTCCTCACTCCTCAGTCGCCCCCACCCTCTCTCCCCTGCAGCTTCATGACTCAGCACAAAAGCAGGATTTATACAAATCATGCTGACAGGAGCTAGGTAAGTGCGTTTTGGCAAATCCCCTTTAAGTACATTATAGTACATTACATAGTTATAATTTTTTTATCCTTAAAAATGTTGTATGACCATCCAGTTTTCCCTATTATCCTACAGTGTTGATCCGAAAGTAGGCAAGAAAACCCATAATGTAGAAACCAACCTTATTTCCTTAACTTTTGGCAACTTATATCTATTGTTCTTTATTAAGAAAGTATATTGGTGTCATCTACTGTTATTTCACATCTGATAAAAGTTTGATTGAATCCTGTGTAAGCTGTTGGCATATAATTCTGATGAGTATCTATATTTCCTTGATGAACCCTGAGAGGTTGTAATCAGGGAGAAATGTGTTGGGATACTTTTACTATGCTGCACTACAAATTGAAATTTTACAAGATGACACTATTCCACTGATTGCACTTCTGGGCTACACTGACCTATCCACCTTAACCCAAGATCTGTATTCATTTAGTGGCTCTCCTTGTCATACAGTATATCATCATTATTTGGTGACATCTAGGGTGATTGAGGTTAGATTCTAGCATAGGATTGTCCTTATTGGGGCAGCTATCCTGCTTTTAGCTAGCATACACCTAGTTTAGGGTACTAACCAGATGGAAATATTACCTCACGATTAACCTCCTGTTTCCATGTAGTTATCTTTAATGATTTTGACTTATCTTAGGATTTTAAACTTTGTGGTACAGTATGTTTTAGATAATGGACTCGCTGTTCCTCTGTAATTTTTTGTGTCTACTTCCTTTTCTTGACGATTGGGCTATTTGGCAGCCACTTGGCTAAGATACTGTAAGAGCTGCAGTCTTTCTTAGTTAGAAGTATTAGGAGTTTGTGAAGAAGGAAATGTGCTATGGAAGCGTGAGGCCAAATATCTCTGTGTGTCAGACTGCAGAGATCAGCAGTCATCTGGTCAAATGGAAAGCAAAAGGACTTCAGTCAGAGGAGACATCACCTGTGGTTAACTAGATATAATTGTCCATTCCACATTGGACTATATCTGTTCAGTATTTTATTAATTTATCCAGTTTGCGGTGTGGTGATAATCTGCAGACAGCTTGTGTGGTGTCTGACCAGCATATGGTTCCTATATTCAGTTTTAGCTTGATGGTAATATTCACTTTACGTATGATGGTACTATTTACCTGCAGTACGGTGATAATTTATGTATTTTTAGAGGTCTTATTTAATCACTGTATGGTGGTGTTATTCAGTTGTGGTCAGGTAGTATTATTTAGTTACTGTAAAGGCGTTATATTTTATCTTTGTATTTATTGTTTTTTGGGGTTAATCTATGTCCTTCAACATACAATATTAATTGCTTCTGGGATGACTATTGTATGTTGAAACTATAACATACATATATATATTGAAAACTGGTAATTGATTCCAAAGCCCCCAAAATGCCACCCCACAATAATGAAAAGTAAATATTAAAGATCATTAAGCAGTTAACTATTACATGTAAGACAAGTACAAAAGCCTGAAAATACTCCTAGAAGTTGTACATCTATTTATATGTCAAGGACAAGGGCTTCTTTGGGTTTTGTAGTTTAAATATAAAGGATGACATTATGTATGAAACTTGGCTCCTATACGCCAGTTTTAAATGGCTTAAGAGGAGTGTAGAAGGCTCCAGTATGTATGAAAGTGTCTCACAGCACTTCATACATGTTTCCCATTCTACTGCAAAATTTGTCTCAGTCATGAAACTGGTATGGATTTGTACGGCAGGCTTTGGCACAATCTTTTGATTCTAGTGCGACATAATTGGTGCATTAAAAGTTTATTCTATTCACACCTGAGGCCACTTTTTTGACAACTGTCTAGGTCTAAAACTCACTTTGTTGCCCATAGCAACAAATCTCTCATTTTTCCAGAGCACTATATGAAATTAAAGGGCACACTGATTGGTTGCTATGGGCAACAAAGAGCGTTTTAGACCTAGACACTTTTGGCCCCTGGTGCCCAAAGTAAATCCTGGCACAAGTAAAGAGCAGTACAGAATATGCAGCACTGCACTGTACTAGACCACCAATCACTGCAGGCACTTCACTAATACACATGTTTGACAAGTAAAAGTTCATCATAATTGGTTGTATCCTACAGTCATTAATATGTGCTACAGATCAGCAGTGACTGTGACATTGTCTGTTGAAACCACACTCAACTTACAATGTCCCAGGAAAGATCAATTGTATGTTGGAAATATTGTATCCTTTAGCCATTGTATACAAAGAAAAGAAAAAAACAGAGGGGGCGCTCCTATGGTGAAATACGTTATGTATATTCTACATTATGTTCAGTGAACAGCAGGGCACAAGCTCACCTGATACAGTTGTGCAGCTCTTATAGAAGTACAACTCTCATAATCATTTGCAGGACTCAGTTCGAGTCTGTCAGCGGCAGCCGTGGGTCTCCTCTCCGAAGCAGCAAAGTCGCAGCAGCGGGAGTGAACACTGGAATGCGAGAAGAAAAAATGCGCTCGTCTATGGAAACCTCCGTGAGGTGTGGAGTATTATATAAAGGTTTTTATTAAATGTAAAAACAACTCATGAAAAGAGCTAAAAACATAAGGAAATAAAATAACTAACAACGCGTTTATCACCGAAACCAGCGCTACTTCACAAATCCTGAGGTAGCGCCGGTTTCGTCGAGAAACGCATTGTTAGTGATTTTATTTCCTTATTTTTTTAGAAGGTTTTTTAGCTCTTTTCATGAGTTGTTTTTACATTTAATAAAAACCTTCATACAATTCTCCACGCCTCACAGAGGTTTCCATAGACGAGCGCCAGGGACCGCATTTTTTCTTCTGCATTCCTTTAGCCATTGTAACTTGAGGTGTTACATTTCATTTCTAGGTATTGTTTTGCACCATTCATTTAACTTAGAAACAGAATATGAGCAGATCCGTCAACAGTAGTTTGCTGACAGTTTCCACATAGCAATAGGAAAAACAAAGCCAGGAAAAGTAAAAATAACACAGAGCATAAAAAATATATTTTCACAGTTACGGATATTCACTTTCGATAACAGTCTGATTTTAATCAAAGGGGAAGTTTCTCTTTAATGTAGACTCTTGGATGTACAAGTATCAACTACATGTA